>OY804577.1:104025231-104097999 GCA_963680875.1 Bathymodiolus brooksi | reverse complement strand
AGTTGTACATCCAACTACCATACGATCACGACGACGATGGTCCCCTTGGATCAATGGAAAAAATAGGGTTAAATGACTTGACTGTAAAATAAGACTAAATATATACAACTAAGAATTATTTCTGTCAATTATTTATTCAATGGTTCCATATACATGTAATTACAATTTACAATAAATTTACAAATTAATACATTTATAAAATACAAATAATGTTCACAGATCAGATCTTTTATCACACATACACATAAAACTAAAAACATGGGACTATATTGTTTTACTTAAACATGGAGGACTTTTGACCTTATAATTGGATATACATGATAAAAGTCTTGGAAAAAAAAACCTTGGAAGTATTATTACATTATTAATAGTTAGATTTCTATTTACATTTTGTATATATCCATATTATCTTAATTATGGTGGGGTTATGGTGTTTAATGCCACTTTCAACACTATTTCAACTATATCGTGGTGGTCAATGTGATTGGTGGAGGAAACCGGAGGACTTGGAGAAAACCACAGACCTGCCGTAAGTCACTGACAAACTTTATCACATAATGTATCGAGTACACCTTGCCTGATCAGGATTCGAACTCGCAACATTAGCAGTGATAGGTACTGATTGCATAGGTAGTAATAAAATCTAACTACCATATGATCACGACCTCTTTCTTAATTATGTGTGTCATCTGCATCCCCTAATAAGAGATAAAATGATATTATATTGTTAATGTACAATAAAGTTTTTCTTCATTAATGATGCAGTTTACTGTATTAATCTTTCAAGAATGCATCTGGTTATTTTGGTTTTTATTACTTGAAAGTTTACTTTTTAGTAAGAGGCTTTATTTTTTATTTTTTATTGTATGAAATATAAAAATTTATGTTTTTTTTCATTTATTTTCTAAAAGTAAAACAGCAATTATGGATGTACAAATTATTTTTTCTAGAGAATGTATTTTCATTAAATTTTTCACTCATTAAGTTGGGTTACTTTCTCGAAAGTACAAGCTAAAAAACCAGAACATTTTTGTTTATTCTATGTTTGATGGAGATGAGCAACGATTCATTAAACATGACACCCCCCCCCCCCCCCCCCCTAAATCTGACCAGACATAATATATATTCATACATACACACTGTGTAGCAACTCTGTCAAACAATTATTTACCTACATTTTGATTTGTTTACATAAGATTATAGCCACTAAAAATGAATTACCTGATTCAGGTGTCAAATATACTCTTTTTGCAATGAAAAAGTGGCCTTATATGAGGGGGAACAATTTAGTAGTATTTTACTATCTCAATGCATTTAAAATCTGGGCTGATAAGAAGTGTGACCTTTGGTTGGAGAGACCTCATCAGAGGGGGAGGGTATTGTACTGATATTTTTTTCATCCTATTGAAATTGAACCATATATTAATTTCTAGTGGCAAAAGTCAAACAGAGTTGGCTACTACTGAAAGACAGTTTGGAATCATTAATATTACAAAATATACAAGTAAACATCGTACATTGATATGTGATTCAATCCACTACCACGAGTCCATTCTGACACTAAAAATAATCCACATTTTTACTCTTGACACTTAAAATAATCCACATTTTGTTTTAAATTATGTACAAGCACTATATATACATACAAACACTACAATAATTTAATTACATGAATATTCATTTCCTTGTTTTAATAAAGGATTTCGATGTAAGTGAAAATAAAAAAAAATCTCTGAAAATCAGGTAAAAACTAATAGGTAAGTTAGTTTATTGTTGTTGTTCATTTGGTAATCACAGTGAAGTTTTATCTGACAGTATACTTATATGGATGAGAATATACAACATAAAATATCACTCAATAAAATTCATCAATAAAAACATTTGTTTTAAACCAAAGAATACTAGTCATCAAAGGAATACCAATTTAATAAGTTGCTAAGGAAAAAGGAATGCTAATCTTATGGGTTACAAAAGAACGAAAGAATACCAATCTAATGAATTGGCAAGGATCAAAGGAATACCAATCTAATGAGTTGCCAAGGATCAAAGGAATACCAATCTAATGAGTTGTCAAGAATCAAAGGAATACCAATCTAATGAGTTGTCAAGGATCAAAGGAATACCAATCTAATGAGTTGCCTAAGATCAAAGGAATACCAATCTAATGAGTTGCCAAGGATCAAAGGAATACCAATCTAAGGAGTTGTCCAGGATCAAAGGAATACCAATCTAATGAGTTGCCAAGGATCAAAGGAATACCAATCTAATGAGTTGTCAAGGATCAAAGGAATACCAATCTAATGAGTTGCCTAAGATCAAAGGAATACCAATCTAATGAGTTGCCAAGCATCAAAGGAATACCAATTTAATGAGTTGCCAAGGATCCAAGGAATACTAATTTAACAAGTAGCCAAGGAACAAGGAATGCTAATCTATTGCTTCTACTCCATATAATATACATTATTTGAAGTTTTAAATGTCAATAAAATCTGTTTGAAATAGTGTTCCTCTGAAGACATATACTTCCCATTATAAACATCCTCTATTTTGAAAAATTGATGCATAAAGCATGTAGCTTGACGGCCACCTGAATGAAATAATTGTGATCACAGGGAAATATGTGAGGGTGAAGTTGTGATCACAGTGACAGATGTGATGGTACATAACAACTGAAAATAACCGACAGGGATACTTGTATTGGTTATGGCACACCCATAGGCCTGGGTTTTTGGCTGAACCGTCCCCCCTCTGAAAAACAAAAGAATTGATAAAATCAAGACTTTGGTTGAATGATGACTATCAAAATAGGAATTTTGCTTGAACGCTGACTAATAATCTCCAGAACTAAACCATGTCGCATCACAAGTTTATCGAAACCACCCTTGAAAAAAATCCTGGCTATGATGGGTCTGTATAGTATACATGATCACAAATAAACATAATAAATAAAGATATTAATAAATTATCTTGTCTTAGCAAGACATAACAGTATCACAGATATCAAACAACAGATATACAAAACATTTACTAATTATTCCATTAATTACAAAACTGAGGTTTGTTCAACAAGAGGCTCACATGAGCCTGTACCACTCACCTGATATAGAAGATTTATTGATCAATTGCCCATAATAGCACTTATTATAATTTTTTGATCTCCAAGGATTGGTATACCCTGGGACCCTGGGCCAAAATGCCTGAAAACTTTCATTTCAGAATAACGATTCATGACATATTTTACAATTTCTCCATTGCACTCAAAATGCATCGATCTTAGTCTTTGGACCTCAGCTCTTGGATTCCATAGACCTTGGGGTCTTCAATTGTGTAAACTGGAATCTATGTAACAATAATGTCTTTCTTAAACATTGGACCCCAGGGCTCTGGTCCTTTAGCCCCAGACCACTTCATTTAAATAAATATAAGTCTACATATCACAATGCATATATTATTATTAACAGCAAATATTGTAGAATTTCTATTGGTTCTTGAGAAGAAATTTTGGAGAAAGGAAATACCTTCTTTCACTCTTTAAAGACCCTCTCCCCATGGAGGATGAATTTCATTGGTACAAATCTGAATCTCCTATTCCTCATAAAGACCAGCAAAGTTCCATGTAATTGAGAGCAATTTTAGAGGAGATTAAAATGTGAAAAAGATACTGGTAATGACGACAGATTCCAAGTGATACTAAACACCTGCTTGACCTTTGGCCAGATGAGCTAAAAATAAATGGTTAATAAATTGTGATTGTTACAAAGGGAAGTAATTCAGCACAGGTCAATAATTGTATATTGGAGAAGCGCATTGAGATATCTGAAATAAAATATATTTGTTATTAATGAAGTACAATTTGTTAAGAGTTTATGACAATGAACGGTTTTCAAGTATCAATGGAGACTGATGGATTACATGAACAGATTCATTTAAAAGATATCAATCAACAACATTTGTTAATACAATGTACTAATAAAGCACCAATCAAACATCTATAATCAAATTTTCAAGTTAAATTCTACAAAATGTGGATATGAATGTCAAAATTTATTTCAATGCTGCATGTACATAATCGCTAAGAAAAAAACTAGCTTCAATTCTTCATAAAATGAGTCAAGAAATTAAAATTACACATAATTTATCATGAAATCATTGAACAAGGAAAAACGTGCAATGAGCATTGGTTTCTGAATACACTCCTTGAAATCATGATTATCCATTCTGATCCAAAAATGTTGGCATGATGATGAAAAAATCAGACAATGAAATGAGCCTTATTTGTGATTATCTTCCCTGAGACAAATTTAACAAGTGCCGTGAGTTTTCAACCAAAACGTTTTGCTGAGCTTGAAGTTTTCACCAAAACGTTTTTCTGAGCTTGATGTTTTCACCAGACGTTTTGCTGAGCTTGAAATAATCATCATTTCCTTTTTTTATTCTGTGTTGACTCAAGTAATTGACAAGGCTATTTATAAATGAATTGTAGAATTGTAGAATCATTGATTTTTCACCATAAAAGTCACTTTGTTTAATGAAACATTTTTATGTGATTATGCATGACCTCTCAACTATGACATATTTTAGCTAACATTTAGCTTATTATTCATCAGTTAGTATATTTTGTTATTTAAGTTGATATCAAAATAAAATGATCAACAAAAAAATAGTTTCATCACTAATTTTCAAAATGTACATTGAATCATGTCTATGAAAATATTGAGAAAGCATTTTTTTTAATTTATTAAATATGTACTGGGAATTTAGCAACTCTATCAAGAGTTATCTTTCCTTGCCATCAAAGTCTCTACTTTCAGGAGATTCTTGTACAACTAAAACTAAATTCATTCAAACAAAATACTCAATAATGTCGCTTGCTAAGGTCAAATATCAAACAGATAAATTGTATCTACTTATCTTCCATTTTTCATCACAGATTGCAATAATTTTCAATTTGTTTTTACAAATTATTTTGTTCCAGTGCACAATTAAAATTTGTAATAGTCTAAAGCATTACACTGTCGAAACAAAATAGCATAATGTGGACAGTTTTAAATTCATTTCTGTTCCTATTAATTCTGTTTTTATTCAGATATTCTTGCATGAAAATTTTGAATTATTTGAGGCAATGACAGAGTGACAGCAAAGAACAATAACTCTGGTAGTGATTGAGAATAGGTAGGAATTTCAATAAGGAAACCATACCAATATTTGGAGTTCAAATATATACAACATTAAATTACAACAACTGTTTCACTATTTTCTGTTATGAAATGATGAATGAACGAGAAAGATAATTGCATCATGATGTAGAATTATGTAATGTTTATATATATTATACAGGTTCTGTATGTGAACTGAATGGTTTCTTATATTTTGTTTTCTCTCCTTTTGTGTGATCTAAACTCTGCTTCCTATGGTGACCTGCAAAATTAAACATAAACAAATAGAGTACATTATTTGTATATACAAAAAATATGTAACAATGGAAAATGTTTATTACTTTTTTTTTTTCTCAATATGTCAGAATTCTTGACAAATTATAATAGTGTTGTAATCAGGGATGGTTCTGATTAGAAAATAAAATAACTGAAAATCAACAAAAACAGGTGAAGCCATCTCACCCCCTTTCAAAAAGTCTCTTTTTTAACTGTTCTGACAGTGTCCTGCAACTTTCAGAATATTTTTGTCAGAGAAAAATAGCTGAAAAAAAATCGTCCCTGTGTATTGTGTGCTTCATTTTTTATAGTTAAAACTCATTTTTAATTCCTAATCCCACACTTAGCTAATGCAATGATTAAATGTTTTTTTTAATCAATGTATTAACTAATCATATTTAATCATTGAATTAGCTAATTATGTGATTAGGAATTAAACATGTAATTATGGCTAATCATATGATTAGCTTAATCACAAGTTCAACAACGGACCCCTGATTGATTCCATTAATATTTCCAAACATTTCAGACTTTAGACCTTCCGTAGTGGAATTTTATTATGAATATAATTCCTACGAGGAAAGTCCAAAGACAGAAATGTTTAGAAATATTAATAAAATTCCACTGAGGAAGGTCAAAAGACCGAAATGCTTGGAAATAGTAAAGGATTCAAGAGTTTTAATTATATATATTATAATAAACATAGCCAATTGTAATAAGGACTCAATTCTGTCTTTACCAACACCAAATTGCTTGCTTCAATACCAGAAACAGATTAAGGTTTTTTTTTTTTTTTTTTAACTATTTCAGATGTCATAACTTGTATAAAATTTGCATTTTTCTTTACTTTTTGGTCAAGTTAAATCACTGGCTACTTTCACAAGAATCAAATTAAACCACTGGCTACTTTCACACCAGTCATGTAACCAAATGTGTGGTCTAACTCTCTACATTACAAAACAAGTAGTAATAAATACAAACCCATAGTAATTAAAGCACTGGCTACTGCCACACCAGAACACCCACTAGGTGTGAGATCTTTTCCCCCTGTGGGTAATAATACTACAAGAGATAGTACTGCTGCCTTATGGCCACTAAGAGGCTGTATAGCCACAGGTTTGGTACTCCCCTGAAAAAGAATACATGAGTAGTGTTAATATAGATGACTAATAAACAAACATACAGTGAAACCAGCTTAAACCAAACCCTGAATAAACCAGAATCCTGTATAAACCAAACCCTGCTTAAACCAAACCCTGAATAAACCAGAATCCTGTATAAACCAGAATCCTGTATAAACCAGAATCCTGAATAAACCAGAATACTGTATAAACCAAACCCTGCTTAAACCAGAATCCTGTATAAACAAAACCCTGAATAAACCAGAATCCTGTATAAACCAAACCCTGAATAAACCAGAATCCTGTATAAACCAGAATCCTGAATAAACCAGAATCCTGTATAAACCAAATCCTGCTTAAACCAAACCCTGAATAAACCAGAATCCTGTATAAACCAGAATCTTGTATAAACCAAACCCTGAATAAACCAGAATCCTGTATAAACCAGAATCCTGAATAAATCAGAATCCTGTATAAACCAAACCCTGCTTAAACCAGAATCCTGTATAAACCAAACCCTGCTTAAACCAGAATCCTGAATAAATCAGAATCCTGTATAAACCATAATCCTGTATAAACCAGAATCCTGTATAAACCAGAATCCTGAATAAACCAGAATCCTGTATAAACCAGAAACCTGAATAAACCAGAATCCTGTATAAACCAGAATCCTGTATAAACCAGAAACCTGTATAAACCAGAATCCTGTATAAACCAGAATCCTGCTTAAACCAAACCCTGAATAAACCAGAATCCTGTATAAACCAGAATCCTGAATAAACCAGAATCCTGTATAAACCAGAAACCTGTATAAATCAGAATCCTGTATAAACAAAACCCTGAATAAACCAGAATCCTGCTTAAACCAAACCCTGAATAAACCAGAATCCTGTATAAACCAAACCCTGAATAAACCAGAATCCTGTATAAACCGAACCCTGAATAAACCAGAATCCTGTATAAACCGAACATTTAATGAAATCCCAATGTAGGAAATCTTTGTTAATTTAACCTGTATAAACAGAACACCTGTCTATTCTGAACACAAAAGTTCATCCCAAGGAGGTTTTACCGTACTGAGTTTTCAGTAGTCAACCTAATATACTTAATGTATACATCTATTCCTTGTATATTACTTTATTGAGTCCCACGTGGCATTCAGGAATAGTACTTCTTGAATTTTGAAAATTGTACAAGATGGCATTTAAATTTGTTTTCTCTGTTAATTGTATACCTTGGCATGAGCGGGATTCGAACCCACTTGGTGAAAGCCATGATATAACTGAAATATTTTTGAAAGTGGCATTAAACACCATACACCATAAACCTAACCTAACCTCTAATTCTGTCATAACAGTTACCATGTCATGTATATAGTATACATCTATTTCTGTCATAACAGTTACCATGTCATGTATAATGTATACATCTATTCCTGTCATAACAGTTACCATGTCATGTATATAGTATACATCTATTCCTGTCATAACAGTTACCATGTCATGTATAATGTATACATCTATTCCTGTCATAACAGTTACCATGTCATGTATAATGTATACATCTATTCCTGTCATAACAGTTACCATGTCATGTATATAGTAGACATCTATTCCTGTCATAACAGTTACCATGTCATGTATAATGTATACATCTATTCCTGTCATAACAGTTACCATGTCATGTATAATGTATACATCTATTCCTGTCATAACAGTTACCATGTCATGTATAATGTATACATCTATTCCTGTCATAACAGTTACCATGTCATGTATAATGTATACATCTATTCCTGTCATAACAGTTACCATGTCATGTATAATGTATACATCTATTCCTGTAATAACAGTTACCATGTCATGTATAATGTATACATCTATTCCTGTCATAACAGTTACCATGTCATGTATATAGTATACATTTATTCCTGTCATAACAGTTACCATGTCATGTATAATGTATACATCTATTCCTGTCATAACAGTTACCATGTCATGTATATAGTATATATCTATTCCTGTCATAACAGTTACCATGTCATGTATAATGTATACATCTATTCCTGTCATAACAGTTACCATGTCATGTATATAGTAGACATCTCTGTCATAACAGTTACCATGTCATGTATAATGTATACATCTATTCCTGTCATAACAGTTACCATGTCATGTATATAGTATACATCTATTCCTGTCATAACAGTTACCATGTCATGTATATAGTATATATCTATTCCTGTCATAACAGTTACCATGTCATGTATAATGTATACATCTATTCCTGTCATAACAGTTACCATATCATGTATATAGTAGACATCTATTCCTGTCATAACAGTTACCATGTCATGTATAATGTATACAGCTATTCCTGTCATAACAGTTACCATGTCATGTATATAGTATACATCTATTCCTGTCATAACAGTTACCATGTCATGTATAATGTATACATCTATTCCTGTCATAACAGTTACCATGTCATGTATAATGTATACATCTATTCCTGTCATAACAGTTACCATGTCATGTATATAGTAGACATCTATTCCTGTCATAACAGTTACCATGTCATGTATAATGTATACATCTATTCCTGTCATAACAGTTACCATGTCATGTATAATGTATACATCTATTCCTGTCATAACAGTTACCATGTCATGTATAATGTATACATCTATTCCTGTCATAACAGTTACCATGTCATGTATAATGTATACATCTATTCCTGTCATAACAGTTACCATGTCATGTATAATGTATACATCTATTCCTGTCATAACAGTTACCATGTCATGTATAATGTATACATCTATTCCTGTCATAACAGTTACCATGTCATGTATATAGTATACATTTATTCCTGTCATAACAGTTACCATGTCATGTATAATGTATACATCTATTCCTGTCATAACAGTTACCATGTCATGTATATAGTATATATCTATTCCTGTCATAACAGTTACCATGTCATGTATAATGTATACATCTATTCCTGTCATAACAGTTACCATGTCATGTATATAGTAGACATCTCTGTCATAACAGTTACCATGTCATGTATAATGTATACATCTATTCCTGTCATAACAGTTACCATGTCATGTATAATGTATACATCTATTTCTGTGATAACAGTTACCATGTCATGTATATAGTATACATCTATTCCTGTCATAACAGTTACCATGTCATGTATATAGTATATATCTATTCCTGTCATAACAGTTACCATGTCATGTATAATGTATACATCTATTCCTGTCATAACAGTTACCATGTCATGTATATAGCATACATCTATTCCTGTCATAACAGTTACCATGTCATGTATAATGTATACATCTATTCCTGTCATAACAGTTACCATGTCATGTATATAGTAGACATCTATTCCTTGTCATAACAGTTACCATGTCATGTATAATGTATACATCTATTCCTGTCATAACAGTTACCATGTCATGTATATAGTATACATCTATTCCTGTCATAACAGTTACCATGTCATGTATAATGTATACATCTATTCCTGTCATAACAGTTACCATGTCATGTATAATGTATACATCTATTCCTGTCATAACAGTTACCATGTCATGTATAATGTATACATCTATTCCTGTCATAACAGTTACCATGTCATGTATAATGTATACATCTATTCCTGTCATAACAGTTATCATATCATGTATAATGTATACATCTATTCCTGTCATAACAGTTACCATGTCATGTATAATGTATACATCTATTCCTGTCATAACAGTTACCATGTCATGTATATAGTAGACATCTATTCCTGTCATAACAGTTACCATGTCATGTATAATGTATACATCTATTCCTGTCATAACAGTTACCATGTCATGTATAATGTATACATCTATTCCTGTCAAAACAGTTACCATGTCATGTATAATGTATACATCTATTCCTGTCATAACAGTTACCATGTCATGTATAATGTATACATCTATTCCTGTCATAACTGTTACCATGTCATGTATAATGTATACATCTATTCCTGTCATAACAGTTACCATGTCATGTATATAGCATACATCTATTCCTGTCATAACAGTTACCATGTCATGTATATAGTATACATCTATTCCTGTCATAACAGTTACCATGTCATGTATAATGTATACATCTATTCCTGTCATAACAGTTACCATGTCATGTATAATGTATACATCTATTCATGTCATAACAGTTACCATGTCATATATATATTATACATCTATTCCTGTCATAACAGTTACCATGTCATGTATAATGTATACATCTATTCCTGTCATAACAGTTACCATGTCATGTATAATGTATACATCTATTCCTGTCATAACAGTTATCATATCATGTATAATGTATACATCTATTCCTGTCATAACAGTTTCCATGTCATGTATAATGTATACATCTATTCCTGTCATAACAGTTACCATGTCATGTATAATGTACATTTTCCTATTCTTAGCATGTTTAACTGGTTGGTTAAATTTTCGTAATAACTGCTAATACCACAAAGGTTAAATTTCTGCATGAGAATTCCGTCCAATTTTATTTCAACGGTCATCCTGCTCATCTTTGGAGAAACATTGTTGTGACCTATTTACAAATCAAAATTAGGTAATATTTAGTTTTAATTAAATATTTTGAAAATTAATGAATAATTCTCAAAATTTATGCTTCAAGAGATCAGTGGAAATCTTCTATATTTGTATAATTCAGAAAAGTAGTAAATAGGAAAAAGTTGGTAGCTTCCTGTTATAGATGTGATATGATTCATCTTCATCAAGTGGGTTCGATTACCGTTCATGCCAAGGTGTACAATTAACAGAGAAAACAAATTTAAATGCCATCTTGTACAATTTTCAAAATTCAAGAAGTACAATTCCTGAATGCCATGTGGGACTCAAACAAATAGAGGCTTTGTGTAGTAAATCTTTGTATACTACTTTAGAAAGTTACAAACAACATCTCAGATATTGACTACATAAGTAATCCAGTATACATATAATATTTAACTTCTACCACATACATACACGTCCGTGTTATGTAAGTGATCCGGCGCTTTATTTGTAAACATACTGCCACGTGTTCAATGATGTATACGTTCTGATAAAAGGTGTGTTTGATTTGTCATTTGCTGTTCTATATTACTCAATATTTTTTTTATTTTTTTTTTTACAATAATTAATTTCTTGTAAATAATATATAATGTTGTAGTAGCTCAGCATATTTCATTAGAAATCATTAATTGATATGATCTTGATATAATCCATGACTACATTAAAGGAAAGGTGTGTTTGAACATGAAACAAATTTAAAATAACCTCACCACTACTAATAGGTGTATATGACTTCTACATTTCATACTTTTTGGTCAAAACTCCTTATAGATTGCCGAATTTATTATGCAATGGTAACTAGAATACAATATGTTTACTGTAATGTGGATTTAATGCTTGTTTATTATTAATTTATTTCATTACACTTTTTTTTATATATTTTTGTCTGTATTCTTTTTTCTGATTTTTCTCCCCTTGAATATTGACTTGCAAGTAATTTGTTTTCCTGTGAATATTGACTTAATTTCCTTCTTTGTTTTTGATCTTCATTAGGTTGTATATTATTGTTGTCCTTTTGTTATATGTAAACTGTAGACATTAAACTATTATTAACATTTCGGTAAGTTTATATTCTCCTACTTTTTGTTTCCATTTTGTTTAACTTCATGCATTCTGTTGGAAAAAATAGTACTATTCTACTTTACTATATATATATATATATATATTATTTTATTTTATAGAAAATTTGTTTTTGTTTTTGTTTTTTTTCTTTTTTATAAATATAATATCAAATGTTAAGAAATTTATATCTTCAGAGACTAAAATTTATCTTTCTGACTTTCGTACAAAACTAAAACACTGTTCCTGAATGTTTTTGAACCTAACATTCATTTTCTCTATCTTAATCATGTTTTTCACAAATGAAACTGAAATTGTACATATTGTTCATATTCTTGTATTTACTTCTCATTATTCTTTTAATATTGCTGACATATCCCTATTTAAATCCTATCGACAGAATCCTTCAAAGTATAAAATACATATAGACAATGGGTAATGATATCGGTATGTATAGACTGTCGATAGGTATGTTTTATATTAGAGCTTATTCCTCCTTAGTTAAAAAAATGAGGGTCTTCTTTGGTTTTGGTATTTTGAACTTTATGAAGGTAATGCTTTATTTACAGAATTTGATCTGCAGGTTTGCACAAACCTGTCACTTTCCCTTTTCGACAAATATCCAATTTACTTTAATACTTTTACTATTATTGATTCTTGATAATGATATCCATCAAAATCCGGGACCTGAAGAATACGAATTTTCTGTGTTTCATTTAAATGCACGTAGTGTGCGAAATAAATTGTCATATTTAGAAGACATAGCTTCTGAGTCGTCTATAATTTGTGTAACAGAGAGCCATTTGGACGGAAATATATTGGATATTGACATTGGTATTGATGGTTTTTCCGATAAAATATTTAGAAAAGATAGAAACAGTTTTGGGGGTGGCGTTCTCGTGTATACTTCTCAAGGTATTTGTGTGAAAGAAAGGCACGATTTAAATTGTGATGGGGTTGAAATGCTGTGGATTGAAGTACTTATTCCAAATTTTAAACTACTTGTGTGTGTTGTTTATCGACCACCAGGAACTACAGAATCATTTTGGGATAATTTTGATTACTCCCTTGAACAAGCATTAAATTTTACTGAAAACATAATTATTACTGGCGATCTTAATGTTGATTTACTTACTCAAACTAATCATAAGTTGAACGAAATCATGACACTGTATGATTTAACTAATGTTATAAATGAGCCAACAAGGATGGGTGCACTATTGGATCCAGTTATTGTTTCAAATATAGATATAGTTGTTGATTCTGAAGTAATAGGTGTTGATAGAAGTATAAGTGATCACAATGCAACAATGATTAATATCAAAATCCCGTACTCAATCAAAAAAACATATATGCGTAAAGTTTGGCAATACAAACATGTAGACCTCTTAAAACTTAATAATGAAATATCAGAATTTCAATGGGAATCGTATCTCAAAGAATGCACTGATATTGATATCATGTCATCAAGCTTTACACAGAAATACCTTGAGATAATATCGAGAAATATCCCCTCAAAAATGATTCAAGTAAGACCTTCTGATAAGCCATGGTTTAATTCCCATATCAAAAGGGAAATCCGTACCCGAAACCGATTGAAAAAAATTGCAAGAACAAAAAAGTCATCGGCCGCTATACATAAGTACAAATCCCATCGTAATAAGGTAAATAATATGATCAAGCATGCCCGTGAACAGTTCCTTTTAAGTGCAAATGAATTGGTAGATTCACTCCAAAGAAATGATTCGAAATCTTATTGGTCACTGATTCGGAAATTAATGAAAGGAACGTCCCAAAATTATTCTATTCCGCCCTTATATGATAATGATTCAAATGAATTGATATATGATGACAAGATTAAGGCAAATCTGTTGAACAAATATTTTTGTTCTATTTCATTTGTTGATGATACTAATCATGTTCCCCCAGATATACCATCAAGAACTGATGCATTATTATCTAATATATATATTACTGAACACGATGTTAAAGATATTTTACAAACATTGAAAATAGGTAAAGCTTGTGGTGATGACGGCATCACCCACCAAATGTTAAAGAGTACTTCTGAAACCATTTGTATACCTTTAGCTATTATTTTTAACTTTTCGTTACAGAAAGGCATATTTCCGTCAACATGAAAAATTGCGCGAGTTATGCCAGCTTTCAAAAAAGACGACAAAAGCAGTCCTTCAAACTATAGACCCATATCTTTATTAAGTTGTATAGGGAAAGTGATGGAACGTGCTGTATATAAGTATACATATAATTTTATTTTTGAACATTCTCTTCTGTATGCCTACCAATCAGGATTCATTCGTGGTCATTCTACTGTATACCAATTATTAGAAATGTATCATAGAGTATGTCAAAATTTAGACGAACGATTGTCAACCATTTTAATATTTTGTGACATTTCAAAAGCTTTTGACAGAGTTTGGCATGAGGGGCTTATTAAGAAGTTAAAATCGTATGGGATATCGGGCGACCTTTTGATCTGGTTTAAAAATTATTTCAGTGGTAGAAGGCAATTTGTGTTTGTTAATAATGAACTATCAGATTCTGGTCTTGTCAAAGCAGGTGTACCCCAAGGATCTGTACTTGGCCCTTTATTATTTTTATTATATATTAATGACATTACAGATAACTTAGGCAATTTGGCGAGACTGTTTGCTGACGACACCTCATTGTCATACTCTGGGAAAAACTTTGATTTGATGCAAATTGAGATAAATAATGATTTACAAATATTGGATCAATGGGCAAAAACATGGCTTGTAGATTTTAACCCTAAAAAAACTAAAGCCCTTATAATATCAAATAATACTAATATTCCTGAATTAAACATACGTTTTAATGACGAACCAGTTGAACTTGTTGATAATCATAAACATCTGGGTGTAACATTTGTATCTGATGGAAATTGGACTGTACATATTGAAAACATAGCTAGATCAGCATTAAAACAAGTAAATGTTCTTCGTAAATTAAAATTTATTTTATCTAAACAAGCTTTGTCAAATATCTATCTTACATTTATCAGACCAGTACTAGAATATGCATGTGAAGTGTGGGATGGGTGTTATGAACGGGACATTGAAAAATTAGAAAAAATACAATTAGAAGCGGCACGAATTGTAACAGGTCTGACAAAATTTGCTAGTAAGGAGTCATTATATTTTGAGACTGGATGGGAAACTTTAGCCAATCGGCGGGAAACTCGTAAATTAACAACTTTTTATAAAATTCATAATAAATTATGCCCTCCTTATTTATTTAACTGTTTACCTCCAATTACATCAGATATAAATAGTTATAACCTTAGAAATAATCAGAATTATGTTCCACCCAGATGCAGACTAAGAACATCAGCAAGCTCATTTATTCCATCTACCGTTTCGCTTTGGAACAATCTAGACATATCAATAAGAAATTCTCCTACATTATCTTCGTTTAAAAACAGAGTGAAAGCTGATATTTATAAAACCCCAAAGTATTATAATGAAGGCCCACGGAAACTAAGTATATTACATACTAGACTTAGACACCAATGCAGCTCACTCAATGCCGATCTGTCAAAAATACATATAATAAATAATTTTAAATGTAATTGTGGTGCTTCTTTTGAAGATGCTATACATTATTTTCTAGAATGTCCTTTATACCTGAACGAAAGAAGAACACTTCTGAGTAATTGCGACGATATCAATATCAATATTGAAACTTTGCTCTTTGGGAACGATAAGTATAGTTATGACGTCAACTCCAAAATATTTGGAAAAGTTCGAACTTTTATAAATCAATCAAAAAGATTTTAGGGCTAATGTCAGCAATTTTTTACTTTTTCACTTTTTCACTTTTTCACTTGTACTTCTTATTTTTTTCTAGTGTCAAAATTTTAAATGTCTATTGTCTGTGTTTTGTTTTGCTGTCATTAATTCATGTGTATAATTTGTAAGGAGAGGACTTCATATAAGTTGGTATAACTTGCTGTCCAATCCTATTGTTTATGTACAATAAAATATTATTAAACTAAGAAAAAAATATGCAATCTCTATTTTTCAACAAGTTAAGGTGAAGTGAAAAATTACACTTCCTGACAGGGGAGACAGGGATAATGGTTTAATGCAAAAAATACACTACAGATACAAGCTGTACATGAATAATATTACTTTATTGATACAGCTGGGGTATAACAATATCTTCAAAATTATTGCAAAAAGTGTGTTTCCCATATTTTTACCTTTTTTCTTTTTCTTAAATCTATAGAATTTGTTTCTTTTTTCTCTGCTTGGTCTGTTTTTCTGTCTATTTCCACGGTAACGGAAGCAAACGGTCGACTTGCCATTTCCTCCATCTCTACCATCATTCTCTGTTAACAGACAAAAACATTTAATATCTGGATGATAGGAAACAGACAAAAACATTTAATATCTGGATGATAGGAAACAGACAAAAACATTTAATATCTGGATGATAGGAAACAGACAAAAACATTTAATATCTGGATGATAGGAAACAGACAAAAACATTTAATATCTGGATGATAGGAAACAGACAAAAACATTCAATATCTGGATGATAGGAAACAGACAAAAACATTTAATATCTGGATGATAGGAAACAGACAAAAACATTTAATATCAGGATGATAGGAAACAGACAAAAACATTTAATATCTGGATGATAGGAAACAGACAAAAACATTTAATATCTGGATGATAGGAAACAGACAAAAACATTTAATATCTGGATGATAGGAAACAGACAAAAACATTTAATATCTGGATGATAGGAAACAGACAAAAACATTTAATATCTGGATGATAGGAAACAGACAAAAACATTTAATATCTGGATGATAGGAAACAGACAAAAACATTTAATATCTGGATGATAGGAAACAGACAAAAACATTTAATATCTGGATGATAGGAAACAGACAAAAACATTTAATATCTGGATGATAGGAAACAGACAAAAACATTTAATATCAGGATGATAGGAAACAGACAAAAACATTTAATATCTGGATGATAGGAAACAGACAAAAACATTTAATATCTGAATGATAGGAAACAGACAAAAACATTTAATATCTCAACAAAACTTTTAACATCTAAAAATAAGACAGAAACTCTCAATATCTGGATAATATCAGACAAAAGCACTTAATATATTGATGATAACAGTGATAAAATAATGTAAATTATGAATACATATATCATTGAAACAAAATAATTTACAATTTAGAGACTACAGGACAAGTCTACAGCAAAACTGGACTTTGATCTATTTCAATTTCAATATCAATGCTGTACCAATAATCTTACATATTTCTTTGTTTTTACCACATAAATGTTCACAAATTTAAGTATATTCACATTCCTGAATGATTTAGGAAGCTAAATGTGTCTAAAAATTAATTTTTGTATATAATATACAATGAGCGCATGCGTGTATAGTAGAGCCTCAACAAAATTCGGAGCTACAAAATCTGCTTGAAGATCCATGTTATTCAACAATCTGATCACAAATATTCAGGAAATCTGTTCAGTATCCTTTGTAGTCAATGTGAAATGTGTAAAAACCTACAATTTGTCAAAAACACAACTTTGCAAAATTCCAGACTTCAAATCCTTATGACTGCCCCAGGCAATAGTATTGCGCAATCGGAAATGATGAGACCGGAAGTAAACATTTGTTTTTGTTTTATATTAATAACATTGATATCATGCAAACCAGAAGAACATATGAAGCAAAATGATCGATTCTGTTCAAAACAAGGTTTGGTCAGGAATGAAGATAACAACCTTCAACATTTCATGGTAACTGTAAGTCAGTCAAAACTTCTAAACTAGAGGCTCCCAGGAGCCTGTATAGCTCACCTGGGTATAATAACAACATCAGTCAATAAAACTTGATAACTTCGGTAAAAAAAATTAACAATTGTAGCCTTCGTCATTTTTATAAATTTGATGAAAAAAGGGCAAGAACTCCAAGATGGGTAATCAGATTTACTTCAAAATTGCAGGTAAAAAAAAAAATTGATCGAAGGGTCGAATCGCCAAACACATTTTTGGAAGAGAACCATCCAATGACTATTTCATCAAAATTTTGTTCTTATTGAGCAAATGGTTTCAGACAAAAAGATTTTTATGGGAATTTCCCATAGGGTCCTATGTTAAATTAAGTTTGGCTGTGGCGGCCATCTTGGTCGGTGTTCTGAAATGCTGGACACAATTTTGGAAGAGGACCACCCAAGAATCATTTCAGCAAAGTTTGGTTGAGATTGGCTCTGTAGTTTCAGAGAAGAAGATTTTTTTAATTTCATCCCCCCTTTTTTTCTAATTTGCATAATCGGTCAAACTCGGTAAAAGTTCAAAGTTCATAAAAAATCCCGTAATATATGTTAAAAAGCTCATCATTATGCTTATACAGTTCAAATTTGGGCACTTTCGGGCTTAAAATAGAGCAGTTTTGGCCATTTGAGGAAATTTCTATTTTTAGTAATGGTGGCCATCTTGGATACAGTACGGCGCTGACGGACACAATTTTGAAAGGGGACCACCTAAGGATCATTTCAGCAAAGTTTGGTTGAGATTGGCTCAATAGTTTCAGAGAAGATTTTTTTTATAATTTCATCCCCCCTTTTTTCTAATTTGCATAATCGGTTAAAATCAGTAAAAGTTCAAAGTTCTTTAAAAATCCCGTAATATATGTTAAAAAGCTCATCATTATGCTTATACAGTTCAAATTTGGGCACTTTCTGGCTTAAAATAGAGCAGTTTTGGCCATTTGAAGAAATTTCTATTTTTAGTAATGGTGGCCATCTTGGATACAGGACGACGCTGACGGACACAATTTTGAAAGGGGACTACCTAAGGATCATTTCAGCAAAGTTTGGTTGAGATTGGCTCTGTAGTTTCAGAGGAGAAGATTTTTTTTTTAATTTCATCCCCCCTTTTTTCTAATTTGCATAATCGGTCAAAATCGGCAAAATTTCAAAGTTCATAAAAAATCCCGTAATATATGTTAAAAAGCTCATCATTATGCTTATACAGTTCATATTTTGGCACTTTCTGGCTTAAAATAGAGCAGTTTTGGCCATTTGAAGAAATTTCTATTTTTAGTAATGGCGGCCATCTTGGATACAGGACGGCGCTGACGGACACAATTTTGAAAGGGGACCACCTAAGGATCATTTCAGCAAAGTTTGGTTGAGATTGGCTCAGTAGTTTCAGAGGAGAAGAATTTTTTTTTAATTTCATCCCCCCTTTTTTCTAATTTGCATAATCGGTCAAAATCGGCAAAATTTCAAAGTTCATAAAAAATCCCGTAATATATGTTAAAAAGCTCATCATTATGCTTATACAGTTCAAATTTGAGCACTTTCTGGCTTAAAATAGAGCAGTTTTGGCCATTTGAAGAAATTTCTATTTTTAGTAATGGCGGCCATCTTGGATACAGGACGGCGCTGACGGACACAATTTTGAAAGGGGACCACCTAAGGATCATTTCAGCAAAGTTTGGTTGAAATTGGCTCAGTAGTTTCAGAGGAGAAGTTTTTTTTTAATTTCATCCCCCCTTTTTTTTAATTTCATAATCGGTCAAAATCGGTAAAAGTTCAAAGTTCATAAAAAATCCCGTAATATATGTTAAAAAGCTCATCATTATGCTTATACAGTTCAAATTTGGGCACTTTCTGGCTTAAAATAGAGCAGTTTTGGCCATTTGAAGAAATTTCTATTTTTAGTAATGGCGGCCATCTTGGATACTGGACGGCGCTGACGGACACAATTTTGAAAGGGGACCACCTAAGGATCATTTCAGCAAAGTTTGGTTGAGATTGGCTCAGTAGTTTCAGAGGAGAAGAATTTTTTTTTAATTTCATCCCCCCTTTTTTCTAATTTGCATAATCGGTCAAAATCGGCAAAATTTCAAAGTTCATAAAAAATCCCGTAATATATGTTAAAAAGCTCATCATTGTGCTTATACAGTTCAAATTTTGGCACTTTCTGGCTTAAAATAGAGCAGTTTTGGCCATTTGAAGAAATTTCTATTTTTAGTAATGGCGGCCATCTTGGATACAGGACGGCGCTGATGGACACAATTTTAAAAGGGGATCACCTAAGGATCATTTCAGCAAAGTTTGGTTGAAATTGGCTCAGTAGTTTCAGAGGAGAAGATAATTTTTTTAATTTCATCCCCCCTTTTTTCTAATTTGCATAATCGGTCAAAATCGGCAAAATTTCAAAGTTCATAAAAAATCCCGTAATATATGTTAAAAAGCTCATCATTGTGCTTATACAGTTCAAATTTTGGCACTTTCTGGCTTAAAATAGAGCAGTTTTGGCCATTTGAAGAAATTTCTATTTTTAGTAATGGCAGCCATCTTGGATACAGGACGGCGCTGACGGACACAATTTTAAAAGGGGATCACCTAAGGATCATTTCAGCAAAGTTTGGTTGAAATTGGCTCTGTAGTTTCAGAGGAGAAGATTTTTTTTTTAAATTCATCCCCCCTTTTTTTCAATTTCATAATCGGTCAAAATCGGTAAAAGTTCAAAGTTCATAAAAAATCCCGTAATATATGTTAAAAAGCTCATCATTATGCTTATACAGTTCAAATTTGGGCACTTTCTGGCTTAAAATAGAGCAGTTTTGACCATTTGAAGAAATTTCTATTTTTAGTAATGGCGGCCATCTTGGATAAAGGACGGCGCTGACGGACACAATTTTGAAAGGGGACCACCTAAGGATCATTTCAGCAAAGTTTGGTTGAGATTGGTTCATTAGTTTCAGAGGAGAAGATTTTTTTTTAATTTCATCCCCCCTTTTTTCTAATTTGCATAATCGGTCAAAATGGGTAATGGGATTTACTTCAAAATTGCAGGGTAGGTAGATCTTGATATGCTGCACATTTTTGCAATAAACTTAACATCTATCTCTAAATAGTTTTTGAAATATAAGACGAAAAGTATTAAAATGAAAAAAAAAAATTGATGAAAAAAGGGCAATAACTCCAAGATGGGTAATCAAATTTACTTCAAAATTGCAGGGTAGGTAGATCTTGACATGCTGAGCATGTTTGCAGTTTCAACTTACCATCTGTCTGTTATAGTTTTTGAAATAAAGGACGAAAAGTATTAAAATTTTGAAAATTTGATGAAAAAAGGGAAATAACTCCAAAATGAGTATTGGGATTTACTTCAAAATTGCAGGGTATGTAGATCTTGATATGCCGCACAGTTTTGCAATTTAAAGTTAACCTTTATCTCTTATAGTTTTTGAAATATAAGACGAAAAGCATTAAAATTTTACAAATTTGATGAAAAAAGGGCAATAACTCCAAGATGGGTAATCAGATTTACTTCAAAATTGCAGGGTAGGTAGATCTTGATGTGCTGATAATTTTTACCCCATGTCAGATTTTTGATATTACTAACGGTTTTTGAGTTATTACCAAAAACCTGCAATTTTACCATATGTTCTATTTTTAGTAACAGCGGCCATGTTGGTTGGTGCACGGCATCACCGGACACAATTTTGAAACTAGATACCCTAGTAATGATTCAAACCAAGTTTGGTTTCCATTGGTCTAGTACTTTCAGAGGAGAAGATTTTTGAAAAAGTTTACGACGTACGACGGACGACGGACGACGGACGACGGACGACGACGACGGACGCCAAGTGATGAGAATAGCTCACATGACCCTTTGGGTCAGGTGAGCTAAAAAGAGATTACACATAAACATTACTTGTAAATCCGCCATCTACCTGTATATGTTAATTCTACAGGCCGGGGACATACAAATTCAGCCAGGCCCAACATATATAAAGTATCCGTGTGGAATATGTAGCAAAAATGTCAACTGGAATGCTAAAGCCCTACAATGTGACGGCTGTGATATCTGGTACCATACAAAGTGTTCAAACGTACCACCACATATTTACAAAGCACTTCAAGGTAACAACTTAAGCTGGATATTTTATTATTTTTTTATTTTCTCAACTGCAAAATACATCAATACAGAATAGAGTACAATAATATAATAACATATAAAACATCATACAATCTATATAGTAAAGTACAATTAAATCTTCTTACAATTTTTTCCAATATATAATCATATGTATATTGCAGTGGAGGTTTTTTTTTTTTTTAGAATATAAAAGATGAGAAAAGAGGTATTTTGCAGAGTTTAAAATTGTTTACTATTGATATATGTGATAAATATTTTTTTTGTATAATTAGGAAAAAAAGTAGATAAGAATTTTAGTGTATTTTTAAAAAGAAAAAAAAGAAAATAAGAAAAGACATTGAGAAGATGAGATTGTACTTTATATTGGCATTTATATGTAAAACTTTTATGGTCTGGCCTGGTGCAAACAATCAATTGGACTATAACACTGTACCAGATATACAAAAGTATTATTTGGATGGATCAAACATTCATATTGTTTTAATTATCTCATAATGAATATACTATAAAGTATACTATAGCATAGTAAATATAAACAAGAAAAGTATATTTAGATATACTATATCAGTTAGTATTTAGTGGAATCTCTATGGAAAGGGAATTTACATAAGAATAAGCTGGATATGCTTTCAATGCGGTCTACCAAACTTCTCAACTACATTTTTCGAAACCGAAGATCGTATTGAAATATCGAACAGATTTAACACCTTTAATGACAGCCCTCCTGTCATGCCGATTAACACTTTAAATGACAGCCCTGCTGTCATACCGATTAACATCTCTAACCCACCGCCTGACAACCACGCTGTCAGTATGAGAAACTTCCAAGAAGCATCTATTGAGATCACCGCGGAAACATCAAGAAATAGTACTAGATCACTACCGAAACACCACCTAAACACCACAATAGATGAACTTACATCAGGAAAATTAGAACCGATAGCTACATCATCCCCCCAAAAAATAGATATAACTCCAGATCTACAGTACATTATAGTAGAACTAATAGTAACACCACCAACCAGTCAGAAACTACAACAAAGACTGACAATTTAACCATCTTGACAATCAACTTTCAAAGCATTACAAATAAAGGCACTGAACTATACAACATCATATCAAGTTCATCACCTGAAATAATAATTGGCCCGGAAACACACCTGGACCCAACGTATAACAATGCCGAAATATTACCGTATGACATACCAAGTAGCTACCAGTATAAAATATACAGGAAAGACCGGAAAGAACTCATTGACAAAAACGATGGAGGTGTACTCATAATGGTAAGACCAGACATAAAATCAGATGAGTGCCCAGATTTAGACACAGAATGTGAAATCAAATGGATTGAAATTAGACCAAATGATAAAGACCAAATACTTATAGGATCCTTTTACAGACCACCTGACTCAGATGAAAAGGCAATACAAGAATTAGGAAAATCACTTTCAAAAATCAAAAGTGACAAAAGATATAGAAATGCTAAAATATTCTTGGGAGGAGACTTCAACCTTGGTGACATAAACTGGACGACAGGAGGAACAATTCCAGGCGGGAGGAACATATCTCAAAGTAACATCTTGATAAACGTACTAATTAATTTCTACTTGGAACAAATCAATGAACTACCGACACGAAACGACAGAATATTAGACCTCATGATAACGTCACATCCAACACTTGTTACAAGAACCACCACATGTCCACCTATTGGAAAAAGCGACCATGATATATTATCAGTAACAACAAATATAACACCAAGAATTAGCAAACAGCAAAGTAGATCAGTGCCCAACTATAAAAAAGCAAATTGGGAAGGAATCAAACAGGATCTCATATCATCCAGAGACAAATTTATTGCCAAATTTGAATCAGGAACAAACATGGACACAATAGAAGAAAACTGGAAACAATTTAAAGAGGCCATTGAAACCTGCATTGAAAAACATATTCCAAAAAAGAAAATAGGGAAACACCACGACGTACCTTGGATGACAACAGATATCAAAAGACTTATTAGGAAAAAACAACGCTTATACAACAAAAGCAAGAAAAGCAAGAAACCATCACACAAAAAAGCTTTCAAAGACATCAGAAGCTTAATTAGAAACAAACTACACAAGAACTACTGGGATTACCTAAACAACATGTTAGACCCTGAAAAAGACAATAACAGTAAGAAATTTTGGAAATATATAAAATCAAGGAAACAAGACACAATGGGGATTGGCACTCTTAAGAACAACGATGTATTAGCCGAGACTGCAGAACAGAAAGCTGAAATGCTAAACAGTCAGTTTACATCAGTATTTACAACTGAAAACACCACCAATATGCCATCGAAAGGAAACTCGCCATTTAAGCCAATGAAGGACATCAAAATCAGCGAAAAAGGTGTAGAAAAAAAATTAAATAGATTAAACCCGTGTAAAGCAACCGGCCCCGACAAAGTTCCAGTAAGAATACTTAAAGAGACAGCCAATATCATCACACCTATTCTTACAAAAATTTATCAACAGTCGATCAACACAGGCCAAATACCAGAGGATTGGAAACATGCCAACATAGTTCCAATATTTAAAAAAGGGGATCGCTCAAAACCATCTAATTACAGACCAGTGTCATTAACATCAGTGGCATCAAAAATCTTAGAACATATCATTGTATCACAAATTATGGACCACTTAGACAACCAACACATCCTCAATGAAAATCAACATGGGTTCAGAGCAAAAAGATCATGCGAAAGCCAACTCCTGATGACAACCAACGACATCACCAAATGGATGAACAACAACATACAAGTCGACATAGCAATCCTTGACTTTGCAAAAGCTTTCGATAAAGTTGCTCATAAAAGACTATCAGAGAAACTCCAATACTATGGCATTGATGGAACCACCAGAATATGGATTGATGCATTCCTCAGTAAAAGGATCCAAAGAGTAGTCATAGACGGGGAGGCTTCCATGTGTTCCCATGTAACATCAGGAGTTCCCCAGGGAACAGTACTCGGACCTACATTATTCCTGGTGTTCATCAATGACATCGCAGATAATCTCCATTCCACCGCCAGAGTATTTGCAGACGACTGTGTAATATATAGACCTATACACACAGAAAAAGATCATCAACTAATGCAAGAAGACCTGGACACACTCGTAGGCTGGTCAGACACATGGCAAATGGAATTTAATGTTTCCAAATGTGCAATAATGCAAACGACAAACAAAAGATCAAAGACCGATTTCCCTTATAAAATGAAAGGAGAGACTCTACAAAAAGTTGACCATCAACCATACCTTGGAGTAGTACTCAAGTACAACTTGCACATCGACCAAACCTGCAAGAAGGCATCAAAAGTACTTGGTTTCCTTAAAAGAAATCTTAAACACTGTCCATCTAGTGTAAAAGATAGAGCATATACCAGCCTTGTAAGAGCAAAATTAGAATACTGCTCAACGATTTGGAACCCTCATACAACGAGCAACATCAACAAATTAGAATCTGTCCAAAAGAACGCAGCAAGATTTGTCCTGAACAAGCCACATGACTACAAAAAACCTGACAGCACAACGAAAATGGTAAAAGATCTAAATTGGGGAAAATTAGAACAGAGGCGAAAAAGATCAGATGTAACACTCATGCACAAGGTAGTCCACCACCTCATCGCTGTGCCGGTTTACCATCACCCCACTATGGCAGAAATAACATCAACTCGCCACAGCCATGCTTGGAAATTACAGACAATAAGGACAAACATAAATATATATAAATATTCATTCTTTCCACGAACGATCATCCTGTGGAACCAACTACCACTGCCTGTGATAGCCGTCCCGGACTTGGACGCATTCAAGGTGGCAGTCAAGGCAATATTCTAAACTTCCATATACTTGTACAGTGTAAATATGTTGTTTCTTTTAAACTTTGAGGCTCTGCTGTGCGCGCGTGTAAATATAGTCCTTAGTGAGATGTCTGCTTGCGGATGTTACTAAGTAACCTGATTGAAGTTGAAGTTGAAGAGCATACACTTAAACAGGAAATTATTTTCTCTCATTTAAGAGAGAATGTTTGTTTTATTAAAACCAGCTGATGATTCTATAAATAACTCACCTGTCTTCTCCTGTAGAGGTCATACTTGTGTTTTATTTTATATAATACAGCTGCTATAATTAGTAATGACAGGAAACAACTGAAATATACAAAATCAATCTTCATACCCTTATAGATGTAACATGAGGAATGATTATTTAATGCCATGTGGGTCATTTTCAGTTATTATTGTAAGAACTAGTAATATTTAGAGATGATGATCAACATGCTTAGTTGAATTTCTATAAAAACAGTCTGTGGGTAGACATTTAGCTCCACTCTGACAAACTGAAACAACAGTCTGTGGGTAGACATTTCGCTCCACTCTGACAAACTGAAACAACAGTCTGTGGGTAGACATTTAGCTCCACTCTGACAAACTGAAACAACAGTCTGTGGGTAGACATTTAGCTCCACTCTGACAAACTGAAACAACAGTCTGTGGGTAGACATTTCGCTCCACTCTGACAAACTGAAACAACAGTCTGTGGGTAGACATTTAGCTCCACTCT
This sequence comes from Bathymodiolus brooksi, assembly GCA_963680875.1. NCBI lineage: Eukaryota > Metazoa > Mollusca > Bivalvia > Mytilida > Modiolidae > Bathymodiolus > Bathymodiolus brooksi. Next base: position 104,071,143 of record OY804577.1, on the reverse strand, counting down.
GACAAACTGAAACAACAGTCTGTGGGTAGACATTTAGCTCCACTCTGACAAACTGAAACAACAGTCTGTGGGTAGACATTTAGCTCCACTCTGACAAACTGAAACAACAGTCTGTGGGTAGACATTTAGCTCCACTCTGACAAACTGAAACAACAGTCTGTGGGTAGACATTTAGCTCCACTCTGACAAACTGAAACAACAGTCTGTGGGTAGACATTTAGCTCCACTCTGACAAACTGAAACAAGTCTGTGGGTAGACATTTAGCTCCACTCTGACAAACTGAAACAACAGTCTGTGAGTAGACATTTAGCTCCACTCTGACAAACTGAAACAACAGTCTGTGAGTAGACATTTAGCTCCACTCTGACAAACTGAAACAACAGTCTGTGAGTAGACATTTTGCTCCACTCTGACAAACTGAAACAACAGTCTGTGGGTAGACATTTAGCTCCACTCTGACAAACTGAAACAACAGTCTGTGGGTAGACATTTCGCTCCACTCTGACAAACTGAAACAACAGTCTGTGGGTAGACATTTAGCTCCACTCTGACAAACTGAAACAACAGTCTGTGGGTAGACATTTCGCTCCACTCTGACAAACTGAAACAACAGTCTGTGGGTAGACATTTCGCTCCACTCTGATGAACTGAAACAACAGTCTGTGGGTAGACATTTCGCTCCACTCTGACAAACTGAAACAACACTCTGTGGGTAGACATTTCGCTTCACTCTGACAAACTAGTCTTTGCTCTTACTCCTTAATGCTACGTGAGAAGCGGAGAAGCCACAAATATCAATTCTATAGTTTTTGGTTTGAGACATGGGTATACAGATCGTAAAAATGATCTGCAGTCTTAATTTTCAAGAATAAATTTGTGACTCGACAAAGCAAATAAATTCACTAAAATGTAAATACATAGTCTAATATAATTATCCTGAAGTCAGACAAATTGTTTCTGAGTAAAGGATGTGAAATCTATATCTCATTTATAAAAGTAATACAAAATGACTGTGAAATGTAGAACAACAATACAAGCGCTTTTCCTCTACTTTAATTCGTGATTAAAGGGGAGTTTGCGGTAGTACCTACTACAAAATTTGAGGGCGGAGCTTATCATCAAAAATCCCCGTTGATATGAACAGCATATTTATGAAACTGTATGTCACATGACCAACGTGACCAAGGTCACATACCTCAGAAATTTGATGTGATTTTTGTAGGTTTTAGACTGATGAAGAATATTATTTTTAATAAGACTAAAGGTTTCATAGGGAGGAACACTAGTGACCATACCCGTCATATATTTTGCTCCAAAAGTAACTGTGAAACTATGTATCATTGATTTTTCCTCCTCGAGATAACCGTGGTCAAAATAAATAACAATCTGAATATTTGCTCCGCCCACAGCTATTTATACCCACGGTCCCGGTTTAAGTGTAATGTTAGATAGTCATGTTCATTTACATCAATATCCTTTCTTACTAATATATAATTTAAATAATCATTTAATTCAACATAAAATTGTCTGCCCTATAAACATTAATCGTCTTGAAAGCTATACAATCCTTCAATATGTGTATAACCCAGGTGCAATGGAGAAAAAGAAACTAATTGCAAGACATTGTTGCAAGATTGATGAATTAGATCTTCTTAAATATATACATGATAAGTATTCAATCAAACAGTAATATGTATTCTCTCATCAAAACAAACTATTTGTATCTTTGTCCATGAAAATATTGCATTTTTGACCTAAAATCACAATAAACAGAACTCTTAAAATATTTGTAGAACTTACCTGAAAAATGTTACAAAGAAATGGACTAAGTCTATTTTTGGAAACTGTGAAAAGGAAATCTGAAAATAAAATAAAAATTGACTTATGTCTGTTTGAAGAAACAAATCTAGCAATATATTCTAGAATTTATCTTTCTCATTTAAATACATTGATATTATAAATTTTATATCAAATTAATTGACTTGATTACAATAAAACAACAAATAAACAATTTAAAATTTTTCATAATACAAAAACAAAAATTGACAAAATTAAATGTACCTCTTTCATTCTTCAACCAAAAAAATAAACTATAATCTTCTAAAAAAAAACTTTTTCCCAAACAATTTTTCTTACAATATAGAATTTCTTTCACAAATCAAACTATACTTCCTTAGTCCTTAGAAGATTTAAACTTACCTGAAGCCAGAATGGAGTCTGGAATCCATACACATAGACCAAAAATGTTGTATTCTCTTTGTCTCCAAAGGAAAAATCTCCATGTTCAAATTTGGTACGGAAGTATGTACAAGGATAGGCCTCTTGTATAACTCTCTCTACATTATGGAATTCTGTAGAACAAAACATAGTAATTTGAAATAGTTGACCATTGTAAAAAGCCCCCCCCCCCCCCCCCTGTGTTTTACTTAACACAGTATATAATCATATAACAGTTTCTTTCTCATTCCCATTTCTACACTTACTACATATATGTTTCATCTACCCCAGACAATGATTTGTTTTTACATTTTTCCTTAGATGTAATATATATGTAATTTGCAAATTTTGAACTTTATCCCTATATTGTTTTTCATTATAACTAAAATGTTAAGTGCAGTTTACCATAGGAAAATGTCTGTCAATTCTTTTGGTGATTCAATAATGACAGAGTTTTAGTGAATAAGAACAAATATAGTGGTATCTCCACATTTTCATAGCAAAATATTGCAGCATTCTGGGTTTGGTGGTATATACAATAATGTGTCTTTGTACATTGGTCAATTTTGATTTTGATTTAAGATTTTACTTACTTGTTCTAACTGTGATATTAAGATATGACGTTCCTGAACAATTGACTTTAAAATCTACATCTCTGTCTGACTGTAAAAATACATATATTTTTTATTAGTACATACATATAAATTAATTTTAGAGTCACATGTCATTTTATACGTGTTTTGGTTGGTTTAAAAAGTTGGTTATTTGTCAATGTACTGAATCTAAAAATAGACATCATTCTCAAGGCATCACATGCCGTTGCCATCAGGTGATTTTCTTTAAATGAGGCACCTTTGGGGTTATTTCCATTAATTTCTGATTATTTGCCTTATTTTGAAAAAAAATATATAAAAAAATCAATATCATAACAAAAAAAGTTTGAATTAATTTATAAGGATAGATCGAAATTATTTGTTCGGTTCATTCGAAATAACCTCAATCAGGTTGTACACATCCTTGCATAACCCGCTACATGGGTTACTCGGTGTGTACAACCTTATTTAAGTTATTTCTTCATGAACCGAACAAAAATTGCTATCAATCCTTAAATACAGTATAAATATATATCCTACCATTTAATGTAATGTGGTACATAATAAAAGTTAAAACAGCAAAGTTTTCTGGTTTTTTTTTTACAAAGCATATCATTGACTACAATGTTTTAAGTGTATTTAAAATTTATAATTGATTTATCCATAAACACAAATGTAAACACAAACAACTTTTTCATTTCAAGGAATATTTTCCTGTTAGCCATAAAACACATGTGCAATGCTTATCTAGTATGGTGTCCCTGTACATTGTATTTATCTTTTATATTTTCTCATACAATGCATGGGACCCGGGTGGCTCAATGAGTTAGGTAGTTGGATTACCTAACAGCTCATACAAGTCTATCACCAATACGGTGTGGGTTCGCGCCCCTGTTTTGTAAATTACAAAAAAGGGTACATTCGACGCAGCCGCAAGTGATAAAGTCTATAGTCTAGTTGGTTGTCCATGGTCGGTGGTTCTCTCCAGGTACTCCAGCTTCTTCCACCACTAAAACTTATCGCCATGATATAGCTGAAATATTGCTGAAAGTGGCACTAAAACACCAAAAATCAAAAATCATACAATATATGAATGTGAACCAACCTGCTTAAATTATTGTTAATAGTAGAATCCCCAGAATGGAGAAATAAATATTTATTTAATCTGTTGTGACAGCAATGGGCGAGAATATGTGATAAAGTTTATAGTTTGAATTAGGCAAGTTATTCTGTTGAAAGTGGTGTTAAACACCCATAACATAACTGTTTTTACCAGTCTACGTCAGTGTTCTTAGGAAGAGGTTTAGAGTTTATACATAGCTTTAATTACATACTTACTGCAGAAGGTATATTCATAAAGTTAATCTGTGTGTAAAACTTGTCATCTTTCTTTGACAAATTAAATGTAAACTGATAATCTGTTACCAAGTGATCTATAATAAAAACATAGATATCTAATTTAGTGTGCACAACATGTCTCTGATATAACTGGTTACCCTCATCAGGTACACAACATGTCTCTGATATAACTGGTTACCCTCATCAGGTACACAACATGTCTCTGATATAACTGGTTACCCTCATCAGGTACACAACATGTCTCTGATATAACTTGTTACCCTCATCAGGTACACTACATGTCTCTGATATAACCCCAGTGTTCTCCATTTTTGCTCAGTGATAGGTGGTTGTTTTTGGTTGCTGACTTTTAAGTGTGTTTTCATTTTTTCGACGTTCCGCTTAAGTATGCGTAATCGCAACAAAAATAATACAAAGAATACTTTATATTTCCAATTTTATGCTACTACTTGCTGCAGCAATTTTATTTTATTTTCAACATGTCTCTCTTAATTCTTCTTTCTCTTGTAATTTTCCTTAGCAAAAGAGATTTCATCACAATTTTTTTCAAAAGTTTTAATTTTTCTGTTGATTCCTTTGCTTTTTCAACCAAGATGTTCATGGCTGTCCTGAAATCAAATTCTGAGTCATCTGGTCCATGTATTGAAACCATCATTAATCCTTGTAATATGGTGTTAGTCAGTCTGCTCCACAATGTTGTCTTCACATCTGAACTATTTTTTTGTCTTTGGTTGTATTTTTGATAAATGGAACAGAAGTATCCTTCTGGAGTGACAATGAGCCACTTGAAATCCTGTTCATATTTTCCTTCACTTTCAAGTCTGATCCTTTGTTTATGCCTGGCTGGCGAGTCCGTTTTTTGTCTTTTCTCAGCTAGCTCAGGTTGGTTTTCTTTGTCGCCGTCATCTCTTTCTTTCCATTTTCCAAAGAAAAATGAAGTTAAAGATGACTGTCGGACTGTGTCAGTCATTTTCTTTTCAGTCGGCAATGAAAATAACTCACAAAATCATTGTCGATTCAATATACGTTTAAAGACACGTCGATTAAAACATTCTGACGATTGTAACAGTAGGGCCATATGAAATGCAACACAAAATTTTAATTGGGATCAATACGCAAGTTGGGAAAATGATGTTAATTTTCCGACCAGCTTTGAAAAATGAATGCCAGTCGGAAGAGAATTATAGCTGGTAGGCGAAGCCTGCTATAATCAGCAATGGAGAACACTGAACTCTCATCAGGTACACTAAAAGTCAAATGATTGGGAAGGTCAATAATTTAAAATTGTTATTCATTCAAAATAAATTATTATTTAAATAGTAATCAAAGAAATTGATGAGAAAATAAGCCTATGTAAACTCTTACTTATACAAGATGGTAAGAATGATCACAATTAATAAATCAAGACACACACTTTATCAAACATATTGCAATAAGTCTGGGGAGATAATTCTCCCTCAAAAATAAAAAGTGACCTGTAAGGTGTATATTTCTCTTCTTAAGAATCAACATATTTTTTTTCCCATTGTGAATATATAGAGTAAAATCGGGTCTAGGACAAAAGTCCCCCGGACATAAGCCCCCCGACAAAAAGCCCCCCAATAATGAAAAGTATAAGTTAATGTTTTTTGTGTCGTATAGATGTTTTTTTCTGTGTCTTTGTTTAACTGTTGGGATATGTAAAATTTTCTTTGTATTTTATAACATGATTCAATACTTTTTTTACCTCTGTATTTTAATTCTTGTACCTCTGTATTTCACCCCAAACCATGTTTCTATATTTGTATCTTTGCACACATTTTGGACTTATTGTACTGCTATTTATGGATTAACATTATTTTTTAATACCATTTTTCATAATAAGTTATTTTTAGAACATGAAGATATCATAAACAATTGAAGTATTTGCTTAAGAATTATAATAACTCTCATCAAAGAAAGTAAAAACAAAAATAAAGTTGTTTTATCTTAAAAAAAAAAATCATATTGCATGTATATCAAACAAGATGAGAAAACAATTGCTTATTTATTTCAATTTAAACAATTTTTTTTTAATTTACACTTTATAAATGAACATAACAATGAACAAAATGCAGGAAAAATATGTTTTAAAATATTTTATATTTTGCATTAATTCTTTAAGATATCTTTTAATATCACCATCAATATAAAACAAATGTAATAATATTGTATGATTACTTCATTATTGGGGGGGCTTTTGTCAGGGGGCTTATGTCCTGTTCCCAGTAAAATCTTAATAATTACAGTGTATATAAATGTATTGTGAAAGATGTTTAATCATTGTTCTTTACACTATATTTGTCATATCAATGATCACAGAAAAAATTAACATAGCATCTCTCCTTAAGAATAATTATCACAAAGAAGATAGCATCTCTCATTAAGAATAATTATCACAAAGAAGGTAGCTTTAATAGATTAAAGAATAAAATTTTAACATTCATATCATACATTTATTAAATAATCATTCTCAATAATAAAAAGTTATTGTTGTATATATAATGTATCAAATAAGTACTTACAGAAACAAGTCCCTCCATTTTTAGGATTTCCATAATATTTGTGTGATTCATCACATCTGAAAAATATATATGCTATTCTATAAAATATGTCATGGTAATAATTTATTACACTTTCTACACCTGTATCATATAATTACATACATCAATCTAATTAATATTCTACAGTGACAATTTGTTCACAGCTCTTACAAGAGCATAAACATATGTAAATTTTATTCTGTAGCAGGGTTCATGTCTTATTTATGTTATTTATGTGTGTTTGCATATAGTGTTGTCCAACACATATTGCATTGTGTTTTTTGTTTTGTTTCTTGTGTATAGTGTTGTCCAACACATATTGCATTGTGTTTTTTGTTTTGTTTCTTGTGTATAGTGTTGTCCAACACATATTGCATTGTGTTTTTTGTTTTGTTTCTTGTGTATAGTGTTGTCCAACACATATTGTGTTGTGTTTTTTGTTTTGTTTCTTGTGTATAGTGTTGTCCAACACATATTGTGTTGTGTTTTTTGTTTTGTTTCTTGTGTATAGTGTTGTCCAACACATATTGCATTGTGTTTTTTGTTTTGTTTCTTGTGTATAGTGTTGTCCAACACATATTGTGTTGTGTTTTTTGTTTTGTTTCTTGTGTATAGTGTTGTCCAACACATATTGTGTTGTGTTTTTTGTTTTGTTTCTTGTGTATAGTGTTGTCCAACACATATTGTGTTGTGTTTTTTGTTTTGTTTCTTGTGTATAGTGTTGTCCAACACATATTGCATTGTGTTTTTTGTTTTGTTTCTTGTGTATAGTGTTGTCCAACACATATTGTGTTGTGTTTTTTGTTTTGTTTCTTGTGTATAGTGTTGTCCAACACATATTGCATTGTGTTTTTTGTTTTGTTTCTTGTGTATAGTGTTGTCCAACACATATTGTGTTGTGTTTTTTGTTTTGTTTCTTGTGTATAGTGTTGTCCAACACATATTGCATTGTGTTTTTTGTTTTGTTTCTTGTGTATAGTGTTGTCCAACACATATTGTGTTGTGTTTTTTGTTTTGTTTCTTGAGTATAGTGTTGTCCAACACATATTGCATTGTGTTTTTTGTTTTGTTTCTTGTGTATAGTGTTGTCCAACACATATTGTGTTGTGTTTTTTGTTTTGTTTCTTGAGTATAGTGTTGTCCAACACATATTGCATTGTGTTTTTTGTTTTGTTTCTTGTGTATAGTGTTGTCCAACACATATTGCATTGTGTTTTTTGTTTTGTTTCTTGTGTATAGTGTTGTCCAACACATATTGTGTTGTGTTTTTTGTTTTGTTTCTTGTGTATAGTGTTGTCCAACACATATTGCATTGTGTTTTTTGTTTTGTTTCTTGTGTATAGTGTTGTCCAACACATATTGTGTTGTGTTTTTTGTTTTGTTTCTTGTGTATAGTGTTGTCCAACACATATTGCATTGTGTTTTTTGTTTTGTTTCTTGTGTATAGTGTTGTCCAACACATATTGTGTTGTGTTTTTTGTTTTGTTTCTTGAGTATAGTGTTGTCCAACACATATTGTGTTGTGCTTTTTGTTTTGTTTCTTGTGTATAGTGTTGTCCAACACATATTGCATTGTGTTTTTTGTTTTGTTTCTTGAGTATAGTGTTGTCCAACACATATTGCATTGTGTTTTTTGTTTTGTTTCTTGTGTATAGTGTTGTCCAACACATATTGCATTGTGTTTTTTGTTTTGTTTCTTGTGTATAGTGTTGTCCAACACATATTGCATTGTGTTTTTTGTTTTGTTTCTTGTGTATAGTGTTGTCCAACACATATTGTGTTGTGTTTTTTGTTTTGTTTCTTGTGTATAGTGTTGTCCAACACATATTGCATTGTGTTTTTTGTTTTGTTTCTTGTGTATAGTGTTGTCCAACACATATTGTGTTGTGTTTTTTGTTTTGTTTCTTGTGTATAGTGTTGTCCAACACATATTGTGTTGTGTTTTTTGTTTTGTTTCTTGTGCATAGTGTTGTCCAACACATATTGCATTGTGTTTTTTGTTTTGTTTCTTGAGTATAGTGTTGTCCAACACATATTGCATTGTGTTTTTTGTTTTGTTTCTTGTGTATAGTGTTGTCCAACACATATTGTGTTGTGTTTTTTGTTTTGTTTCTTGTGTATAGTGTTGTCCAACACATATTGTGTTGTGTTTTTTGTTTTGTTTCTTGTGTATAGTGTTGTCCAACACATATTGCATTGTGTTTTTTGTTTTGTTTCTTGTGTATAGTGTTGTCCAACACATATTGTGTTGTGTTTTTTGTTTTGTTTCTTGTGTATAGTGTTGTCCAACACATATTGCATTGTGTTTTTTGTTTTGTTTCTTGTGTATAGTGTTGTCCAACACATATTGTGTTGTGTTTTTTGTTTTGTTTCTTGTGTATAGTGTTGTCCAACACATATTGTGTTGTGTTTTTTGTTTTGTTTCTTGTGTATAGTGTTGTCCAACACATATTGTGTTGTGTTTTTTGTTTTGTTTCTTGTGTATAGTGTTGTCCAACACATATTGCATTGTGTTTTTTGTTTTGTTTCTTGTGTATAGTGTTGTCCAACACATATTGTGTTGTGTTTTTTGTTTTGTTTCTTGAGTATAGTGTTGTCCAACACATATTGCATTGTGTTTTTTGTTTTGTTTCTTGTGTATAGTGTTGTCCAACACATATTGTGTTGTGTTTTTTGTTTTGTTTCTTGAGTATAGTGTTGTCCAACACATATTGCATTGTGTTTTTTGTTTTGTTTCTTGTGTATAGTGTTGTCCAACACATATTGCATTGTGTTTTTTGTTTTGTTTCTTGTGTATAGTGTTGTCCAACACATATTGCATTGTGTTTTTTGTTTTGTTTCTTGTGTATAGTGTTGTCCAACACATATTGCATTGTGTTTTTTGTTTTGTTTCTTGTGTATAGTGTTGTCCAACACATATTGTGTTGTGTTTTTTGTTTTGTTTCTTGTGTATAGTGTTGTCCAACACATATTGCATTGTGTTTTTTGTTTTGTTTCTTGTGTATAGTGTTGTCCAACACATATTGTGTTGTGTTTTTTGTTTTGTTTCTTGTGTATAGTGTTGTCCAACACATATTGTGTTGTGTTTTTTGTTTTGTTTCTTGTGCATAGTGTTGTCCAACACATATTGCATTGTGTTTTTTGTTTTGTTTCTTGAGTATAGTGTTGTCCAACACATATTGCATTGTGTTTTTTGTTTTGTTTCATGTGTATAGTGTTGTCCAACACATATTGTGTTGTGTTTTTTGTTTTGTTTCTTGTGTATAGTGTTGTCCAACACATATTGTGTTGTGTTTTTTGTTTTGTTTCTTGTGTATAGTGTTGTCCAACACATATTGCATTGTGTTTTTTGTTTTGTTTCTTGTGTATAGTGTTGTCCAACACATATTGTGTTGTGTTTTTTGTTTTGTTTCTTGTGTATAGTGTTGTCCAACACATATTGCATTGTGTTTTTTGTTTTGTTTCTTGTGTATAGTGTTGTCCAACACATATTGTGTTGTGTTTTTTGTTTTGTTTCTTGTGTATAGTGTTGTCCAACACATATTGTGTTGTGTTTTTTGTTTTGTTTCTTGTGTATAGTGTTGTCCAACACATATTGTGTTGTGTTTTTTGTTTTGTTTCTTGTGTATAGTGTTGTCCAACACATATTGCATTGTGTTTTTTGTTTTGTTTCTTGTGTATAGTGTTGTCCAACACATATTGTGTTGTGTTTTTTGTTTTGTTTCTTGAGTATAGTGTTGTCCAACACATATTGCATTGTGTTTTTTGTTTTGTTTCTTGTGTATAGTGTTGTCCAACACATATTGTGTTGTGTTTTTTGTTTTGTTTCTTGAGTATAGTGTTGTCCAACACATATTGCATTGTGTTTTTTGTTTTGTTTCTTGTGTATAGTGTTGTCCAACACATATTGCATTGTGTTTTTTGTTTTGTTTCTTGTGTATAGTGTTGTCCAACACATATTGTGTTGTGTTTTTTGTTTTGTTTCTTGTGTATAGTGTTGTCCAACACATATTGCATTGTGTTTTTTGTTTTGTTTCTTGTGTATAGTGTTGTCCAACACATATTGTGTTGTGTTTTTTGTTTTGTTTCTTGTGTATAGTGTTGTCCAACACATATTGCATTGTGTTTTTTGTTTTGTTTCTTGTGTATAGTGTTGTCCAACACATATTGTGTTGTGTTTTTTGTTTTGTTTCTTGAGTATAGTGTTGTCCAACACATATTGTGTTGTGCTTTTTGTTTTGTTTCTTGAGTATAGTGTTGTCCAACACATATTGCATTGTGTTTTTTGTTTTGTTTCTTGAGTATAGTGTTGTCCAACACATATTGCATTGTGTTTTTTGTTTTGTTTCTTGTGTATAGTGTTGTCCAACACATATTGCATTGTGTTTTTTGTTTTGTTTCTTGTGTATAGTGTTGTCCAACACATATTGCATTGTGTTTTTTGTTTTGTTTCTTGTGTATAGTGTTGTCCAACACATATTGTGTTGTGTTTTTTGTTTTGTTTCTTGTGTATAGTGTTGTCCAACACATATTGCATTGTGTTTTTTGTTTTGTTTCTTGTGTATAGTGTTGTCCAACACATATTGTGTTGTGTTTTTTGTTTTGTTTCTTGTGTATAGTGTTGTCCAACACATATTGTGTTGTGTTTTTTGTTTTGTTTCTTGTGTATAGTGTTGTCCAACACATATTGCATTGTGTTTTTTGTTTTGTTTCTTGAGTATAGTGTTGTCCAACACATATTGCATTGTGTTTTTTGTTTTGTTTCTTGTGTATAGTGTTGTCCAACACATATTGTGTTGTGTTTTTTGTTTTGTTTCTTGTGTATAGTGTTGTCCAACACATATTGCATTGTGTTTTTTGTTTTGTTTCTTGTGTATAGTGTTGTCCAACACATATTGTGTTGTGTTTTTTGTTTTGTTTCTTGTGTATAGTGTTGTCCAACACATATTGCATTGTGTTTTTTGTTTTGTTTCTTGTGTATAGTGTTGTCCAACACATATTGCATTGTGTTTTTTGTTTTGTTTCTTGTGTATAGTGTTGTCCAACACATATTGCATTGTGTTTTTTGTTTTGTTTCTTGTGTATAGTGTTGTCCAACACATATTGTGTTGTGTTTTTTGTTTTGTTTCTTGTGTATAGTGTTGTCCAACACATATTGTGTTGTGTTTTTTGTTTTGTTTCTTGAGTATAGTGTTGTCCAACACATATTGCATTGTGTTTTTTGTTTTGTTTCTTGTGTATAGTGTTGTCCAACACATATTGCATTGTGTTTTTTGTTTTGTTTCTTGTGTATAGTGTTGTCCAACACATATTGTGTTGTGTTTTTTGTTTTGTTTCTTGTGTATAGTGTTGTCCAACACATATTGCATTGTGTTTTTTGTTTTGTTTCTTGTGTATAGTGTTGTCCAACACATATTGTGTTGTGTTTTTTGTTTTGTTTCTTGTGTATAGTGTTGTCCAACACATATTGCATTGTGTTTTTTGTTTTGTTTCTTGTGTATAGTGTTGTCCAACACATATTGTGTTGTGTTTTTTGTTTTGTTTCTTGAGTATAGTGTTGTCCAACACATATTGTGTTGTGCTTTTTGTTTTGTTTCTTGTGTATAGTGTTGTCCAACACATATTGCATTGTGTTTTTTGTTTTGTTTCTTGAGTATAGTGTTGTCCAACACATATTGCATTGTGTTTTTTGTTTTGTTTCTTGTGTATAGTGTTGTCCAACACATATTGCATTGTGTTTTTTGTTTTGTTTCTTGTGTATAGTGTTGTCCAACACATATTGCATTGTGTTTTTTGTTTTGTTTCTTGTGTATAGTGTTGTCCAACACATATTGTGTTGTGTTTTTTGTTTTGTTTCTTGTGTATAGTGTTGTCCAACACATATTGCATTGTGTTTTTTGTTTTGTTTCTTGTGTATAGTGTTGTCCAACACATATTGTGTTGTGTTTTTTGTTTTGTTTCTTGTGTATAGTGTTGTCCAACACATATTGTGTTGTGTTTTTTGTTTTGTTTCTTGTGCATAGTGTTGTCCAACACATATTGCATTGTGTTTTTTGTTTTGTTTCTTGAGTATAGTGTTGTCCAACACATATTGCATTGTGTTTTTTGTTTTGTTTCTTGTGTATAGTGTTGTCCAACACATATTGTGTTGTGTTTTTTGTTTTGTTTCTTGTGTATAGTGTTGTCCAACACATATTGCATTGTGTTTTTTGTTTTGTTTCTTGTGTATAGTGTTGTCCAACACATATTGTGTTGTGTTTTTTGTTTTGTTTCTTGTGTATAGTGTTGTCCAACACATATTGCATTGTGTTTTTTGTTTTGTTTCTTGTGTATAGTGTTGTCCAACACATATTGTGTTGTGTTTTTTGTTTTGTTTCTTGTGTATAGTGTTGTCCAACACATATTGTGTTGTGTTTTTTGTTTTGTTTCTTGTGTATAGTGTTGTCCAACACATATTGTGTTGTGTTTTTTGTTTTGTTTCTTGTGTATAGTGTTGTCCAACACATATTGCATTGTGTTTTTTGTTTTGTTTCTTGTGTATAGTGTTGTCCAACACATATTGTGTTGTGTTTTTTGTTTTGTTTCTTGAGTATAGTGTTGTCCAACACATATTGCATTGTGTTTTTTGTTTTGTTTCTTGTGTATAGTGTTGTCCAACACATATTGTGTTGTGTTTTTTGTTTTGTTTCTTGAGTATAGTGTTGTCCAACACATATTGCATTGTGTTTTTTGTTTTGTTTCTTGTGTATAGTGTTGTCCAACACATATTGCATTGTGTTTTTTGTTTTGTTTCTTGTGTATAGTGTTGTCCAACACATATTGCATTGTGTTTTTTGTTTTGTTTCTTGTGTATAGTGTTGTCCAACACATATTGCATTGTGTTTTTTGTTTTGTTTCTTGTGTATAGTGTTGTCCAACACATATTGTGTTGTGTTTTTTGTTTTGTTTCTTGTGTATAGTGTTGTCCAACACATATTGCATTGTGTTTTTTGTTTTGTTTCTTGTGTATAGTGTTGTCCAACACATATTGTGTTGTGTTTTTTGTTTTGTTTCTTGTGTATAGTGTTGTCCAACACATATTGTGTTGTGTTTTTTGTTTTGTTTCTTGTGCATAGTGTTGTCCAACACATATTGCATTGTGTTTTTTGTTTTGTTTCTTGAGTATAGTGTTGTCCAACACATATTGCATTGTGTTTTTTGTTTTGTTTCATGTGTATAGTGTTGTCCAACACATATTGTGTTGTGTTTTTTGTTTTGTTTCTTGTGTATAGTGTTGTCCAACACATATTGTGTTGTGTTTTTTGTTTTGTTTCTTGTGTATAGTGTTGTCCAACACATATTGCATTGTGTTTTTTGTTTTGTTTCTTGTGTATAGTGTTGTCCAACACATATTGTGTTGTGTTTTTTGTTTTGTTTCTTGTGTATAGTGTTGTCCAACACATATTGCATTGTGTTTTTTGTTTTGTTTCTTGTGTATAGTGTTGTCCAACACATATTGTGTTGTGTTTTTTGTTTTGTTTCTTGTGTATAGTGTTGTCCAACACATATTGTGTTGTGTTTTTTGTTTTGTTTCTTGTGTATAGTGTTGTCCAACACATATTGTGTTGTGTTTTTTGTTTTGTTTCTTGTGTATAGTGTTGTCCAACACATATTGCATTGTGTTTTTTGTTTTGTTTCTTGTGTATAGTGTTGTCCAACACATATTGTGTTGTGTTTTTTGTTTTGTTTCTTGAGTATAGTGTTGTCCAACACATATTGCATTGTGTTTTTTGTTTTGTTTCTTGTGTATAGTGTTGTCCAACACATATTGTGTTGTGTTTTTTGTTTTGTTTCTTGAGTATAGTGTTGTCCAACACATATTGCATTGTGTTTTTTGTTTTGTTTCTTGTGTATAGTGTTGTCCAACACATATTGCATTGTGTTTTTTGTTTTGTTTCTTGTGTATAGTGTTGTCCAACACATATTGTGTTGTGTTTTTTGTTTTGTTTCTTGTGTATAGTGTTGTCCAACACATATTGCATTGTGTTTTTTGTTTTGTTTCTTGTGTATAGTGTTGTCCAACACATATTGTGTTGTGTTTTTTGTTTTGTTTCTTGTGTATAGTGTTGTCCAACACATATTGCATTGTGTTTTTTGTTTTGTTTCTTGTGTATAGTGTTGTCCAACACATATTGTGTTGTGTTTTTTGTTTTGTTTCTTGAGTATAGTGTTGTCCAACACATATTGTGTTGTGCTTTTTGTTTTGTTTCTTGAGTATAGTGTTGTCCAACACATATTGCATTGTGTTTTTTGTTTTGTTTCTTGAGTATAGTGTTGTCCAACACATATTGCATTGTGTTTTTTGTTTTGTTTCTTGTGTATAGTGTTGTCCAACACATATTGCATTGTGTTTTTTGTTTTGTTTCTTGTGTATAGTGTTGTCCAACACATATTGCATTGTGTTTTTTGTTTTGTTTCTTGTGTATAGTGTTGTCCAACACATATTGTGTTGTGTTTTTTGTTTTGTTTCTTGTGTATAGTGTTGTCCAACACATATTGCATTGTGTTTTTTGTTTTGTTTCTTGTGTATAGTGTTGTCCAACACATATTGTGTTGTGTTTTTTGTTTTGTTTCTTGTGTATAGTGTTGTCCAACACATATTGTGTTGTGTTTTTTGTTTTGTTTCTTGTGTATAGTGTTGTCCAACACATATTGCATTGTGTTTTTTGTTTTGTTTCTTGAGTATAGTGTTGTCCAACACATATTGCATTGTGTTTTTTGTTTTGTTTCTTGTGTATAGTGTTGTCCAACACATATTGTGTTGTGTTTTTTGTTTTGTTTCTTGTGTATAGTGTTGTCCAACACATATTGCATTGTGTTTTTTGTTTTGTTTCTTGTGTATAGTGTTGTCCAACACATATTGTGTTGTGTTTTTTGTTTTGTTTCTTGTGTATAGTGTTGTCCAACACATATTGCATTGTGTTTTTTGTTTTGTTTCTTGTGTATAGTGTTGTCCAACACATATTGCATTGTGTTTTTTGTTTTGTTTCTTGTGTATAGTGTTGTCCAACACATATTGCATTGTGTTTTTTGTTTTGTTTCTTGTGTATAGTGTTGTCCAACACATATTGTGTTGTGTTTTTTGTTTTGTTTCTTGTGTATAGTGTTGTCCAACACATATTGTGTTGTGTTTTTTGTTTTGTTTCTTGAGTATAGTGTTGTCCAACACATATTGCATTGTGTTTTTTGTTTTGTTTCTTGTGTATAGTGTTGTCCAACACATATTGCATTGTGTTTTTTGTTTTGTTTCTTGTGTATAGTGTTGTCCAACACATATTGTGTTGTGTTTTTTGTTTTGTTTCTTGTGTATAGTGTTGTCCAACACATATTGTGTTGTGTTTTTTGTTTTGTTTCTTGTGTATAGTGTTGTCCAACACATATTGTGTTGTGTTTTTTGTTTTGTTTCTTGTGTATAGTGTTGTCCAACACATATTGCATTGTGTTTTTTGTTTTGTTTCTTGTGTATAGTGTTGTCTAACACATATTGTGTTGTGTTTTTTGTTTTGTTTCTTGTGTATAGTGTTGTCCAACACATATTGTGTTGTGTTTTTTGTTTTGTTTCTTGTGTATAGTGTTGTCCAACACATATTGTGTTGTGTTTTTTGTTTTGTTTCTTGTGTATAGTGTTGTCCAACACATATTGTGTTGTGTTTTTTGTTTTGTTTCTTGTGTATAGTGTTGTCCAACACATATTGCATTGTGTTTTTTGTTTTGTTTCTTGTGTATAGTGTTGTCCAACACATATTGTGTTGTGTTTTTTGTTTTGTTTCTTGTGTATAGTGTTGTCCAACAAATATTGCATTGTGTTTTTTGTTTTGTTTCTTGTGTATAGTGTTGTCCAACACATATTGTGTTGTGTTTTTTGTTTTGTTTCTTGTGTATAGTGTTGTCCAACACATATTGTGTTGTGTTTTTTGTTTTGTTTCTTGTGTATAGTGTTGTCCAACACATATTGTGTTGTGTTTTTTGTTTTGTTTCTTGTGTATAGTGTTGTCCAACACATATTGTGTTGTGTTTTTTGTTTTGTTTCTTGTGTATAGTGTTGTCCAACACATATTGTGTTGTGTTTTTTGTTTTGTTTCTTGTGTATAGTGTTGTCCAACACATATTGTGTTGTGTTTTTTGTTTTGTTTCTTGTGTATAGTGTTGTCCAACACATATTGCATTGTGTTTTTTGTTTTGTTTCTTGTGTATAGTGTTGTCCAACACATATTGTGTTGTGTTTTTTGTTTTGTTTCTTGTGTATAGTGTTGTCCAACACATATTGTGTTGTGTTTTTTGTTTTGTTTCTTGTGTATAGTGTTGTCCAACACATATTGCATTGTGTTTTTTGTTTTGTTTCTTGTGTATAGTGTTGTCCAACACATATTGTGTTGTGTTTTTTGTTTTGTTTCTTGTGTATAGTGTTGTCCAACACATATTGTGTTGTGTTTTTTGTTTTGTTTCTTGTGTATAGTGTTGTCCAACACATATTGTGTTGTGTTTTTTGTTTTGTTTCTTGTGTATAGTGTTGTCCAACACATATTGCATTGTGTTTTTTGTTTTGTTTCTTGTGTATAGTGTTGTCCAACACATATTGCATTGTGTTTTTTGTTTTGTTTCTTGTGTATAGTGTTGTCCAACACATATTGTGTTGTGTTTTTTGTTTTGTTTCTTGTGTATAGTGTTGTCCAACACATATTGTGTTGTGTTTTTTGTTTTGTTTCTTGTGTATAGTGTTGTCCAACACATATTGCATTGTGTTTTTTGTTTTGTTTCTTGTGTATAGTGTTGTCCAACACATATTGTGTTGTGTTTTTTGTTTTGTTTCTTGTGTATAGTGTTGTCCAACACATATTGTGTTGTGTTTTTTGTTTTGTTTCTTGTGTATAGTGTTGTCCAACACATATTGTGTTGTGTTTTTTGTTTTGTTTCTTGTGTATAGTGTTGTCCAACACATATTGCATTGTGTTTTTTGTTTTGTTTCTTGTGTATAGTGTTGTCCAACACATATTGTGTTGTGTTTTTTGTTTTGTTTCTTGTGTATAGTGTTGTCCAACACATATTGTGTTGTGTTTTTTGTTTTGTTTCTTGTGTATAGTGTTGTCCAACACATATTGCATTGTGTTTTTTGTTTTGTTTCTTGTGTATAGTGTTGTCCAACACATATTGCATTGTGTTTTTTGTTTTGTTTCTTGTGTATAGTGTTGTCCAACACATATTGCATTGTGTTTTTTGTTTTGTTTCTTGTGTATAGTGTTGTCCAACACATATTGTGTTGTGTTTTTTGTTTTGTTTCTTGTGTATAGTGTTGTCCAACACATATTGTGTTGTGTTTTTTGTTTTGTTTCTTGTGTATAGTGTTGTCCAACACATATTGTGTTGTGTTTTTTGTTTTGTTTCTTGTGTATAGTGTTGTCCAACACATATTGTGTTGTGTTTTTTGTTTTGTTTCTTGTGTATAGTGTTGTCCAACACATATTGTGTTGTGTTTTTTGTTTTGTTTCTTGTGTATAGTGTTGTCCAACACATATTGTGTTGTGTTTTTTGTTTTGTTTCTTGTGTATAGTGTTGTCCAACACATATTGTGTTGTGTTTTTTGTTTTGTTTCTTGTGTATAGTGTTGTCCAACACATATTGCATTGTGTTTTTTGTTTTGTTTCTTGTGTATAGTGTTGTCCAACACATATTGTGTTGTGTTTTTTGTTTTGTTTCTTGTGTATAGTGTTGTCCAACACATATTGTGTTGTGTTTTTTGTTTTGTTTCTTGTGTATACTATTTTGTGAATAGCATCACAAATTCGATGATCTCGAATGGATATTCATTGACATTTGTAATAAACACTATATTTGCCATATTTAACTCAATAGGAATGTCAAAAATTTCTTCTAACCATGTTTTTACCCGATTCCAAAACAGTTTTACTACAGGGCAAAGCCAGATATAATGAAGAATTGAGTCAGTGTCATTTTTACAAAAGTTACAAAGGTCCGAGTTCTTTATCCCAATTTTAACCAAGAATGTGTTTGTCGGTAAAGTTCTATGAAGAAGTTTGTACTGGAAATTGTTTAGTTTCGAATCATTTGTGACAAGATATAAATTACGGAAGACGTCACTGATATTAATATCTGTCTCCATATCTGATTTCCACTTAGAAATGCCTTTTATTGAATCAACTTCTAAATTTTCCAGTGGACTAAGTTTGTTATATATTTCCTTTGATAAGCTCTTGGAATTCAGAATTGTGTTAATTAAATGGCTTCTATATTCTGCATTTGTTATGTTGGTTACATTCTTACTTTTAATCATGGATATTAGACTAAAGTACTTCAAAAAGTTAAGTTTGCAATTAAGCTGATTTTTTAATTCATCAAACGTTTTAAATTTATTTTCTTCATCTAAGATATCTTTGATGAATATGATATTATTATCAAACAATTCTTTGTAAAAAAGTGTTTTTCCTTCAATTTTTAGAGATGAGTTATACCAAATAATACTGTCAACATTAAGAGGTATCTTTTCTTTTGTTTTTAATTCAAAGAAAAATTTCAACAAATCTGTCCAAAATATATCTTTCATTGTTATGTTGTCAATATCAGAGGTATTTAGATCACAATTAAAAATAAAATTTTGATTAAATATTGGTATTTGTTATATGTGATATCGCAATTTTATAATATCCTTCCAAGAGCTTTCAAATGAACTATCCAACAGCTTTTTGACCCACTGAAATTTTACAGATTTGCTGTAAGTATATATATCGGTGATGTTTAAACCTCCTTGATTTGCCTTTTGCAGAATTACTTCCCTCTTTATTTTTGGCGTTTTATTATCCCACAGAAAATTGAAAATTAAGCTATCAATATCTTTAAGGTAGTTTTGTCCTGGATTTGGTAATACAGATAAGAGATATGTTAGCTGTGGTACAATTAAACTTTTTATAATTATTACCTTTCCAAATAAAGTCAAGCTTCTTTTACTCCACGACTGAATGATATTTTTTATTTTTACCTTTTTTTCATCATAATTTAACTTTATCAAGTCTTCATATTTCCCATTTGTTGGTATAGTGATTCCCAATGTTTTCATTTTATCAACTGTAATTTTCATACCTGGTGAGAAATTATGTGTGTAAATTTCCATTCGAGATCGACCCAGTGGCGCTAATTCTGATTTATTATGATTAACTTTCAACCCACTAATTTTTGTAAAGTTATTTAATAAATTTACTGTATTGCGGACCGATTTTTCACTACCGTCTAATAAAATTTGTGTATCGTCTGCATATTGAGACAGTTTTATCTCTTTTCTTTTATAACAAAACCCTTTTATATCTTTTGATTGCCTTATGGCTATTCCTAGAATTTCTGCACATAAAAGAAATAAATAAGGAGAAATCGGACATCCTTGACGAACACCACGAGATACAGAAAAAAATTGTGTATTCCATCCAGTATTTAATACACAGCTAGTTATATCAGTGAAAAATACTTTTATCCATTGCTGAAATGATTCGCCAAAATTAAAAAAGGAAAGACATTTTTTTAAACATTTCCAACTGATTGTATCAAATGCTTTCTCAAAGTCTATTGACAAAACAATACATGAAAGGTTCTCTTCCTCTGCAAGATCTATAACCTCTAGAAGACTTCTAATATTATCACCTATATATCGACCCTTTATAAAACCGGACTGACTTTTGTTTATAATTTTAATAAGATTATTTTTTAATCGTGTCGCAATACATTTTGTCATTATCTTGTAGTCTGTATTTAGTAAAGATATAGGTCTCCAGTTTTTCAGAAATCTTACATCATTATTTTTTTTGGGTAATAATGTAATAATGCTTTGTTTTTGTGAAATTGACATGTTTTCATTTTCATAACTATATGAAAACGAATTCATTACCAATTTTTTAATGTTTTTCCAAAATATTTTGTAAAATTCAATTGGAAGACCATCAGTTCCTGGTGATTTTCCATTCTGCATTGATTTGATAGCTTTAACACATTCTTCTTCTGATATCATACCTTCACAAGATTCTTTTTCATTTTCATTTAATTTTGGAATTTCGGCATCATCCGGAAAAAATTTGTCAACTAAATGAACATTTAAATTATCTTCTGTTTCTTTACTTGAATAAGGTGAGCTGTAAAATTTGTTTTGCTCATTTAACACATCTGTAAACTTAGAGACTGTGTGCCCACTATCTGTGACTAGGGTTTGTATTGATTTATTAATATAGTTTCTTCTTTCTAAATTAAAGAAAAATTTTGAGTTACGTTCCCCTTCCCCTAACGATTCCTTGCACATTAAGTAGGATGCAAGGTTTTACATGTCTTATCAAATCCTATAAAACCAATATGCTTAGGTTATTTTAGTGAAATACTGTTCGTAGAAGAATATAATATTTGTGCTTCGTCGTACATCTTTTTTTTTTAAAGATAGTTCTTGTTTAGATCTTTCGTTACAGGTATGTGGTTTAATAGGTCTAGTGATAATTCTCGCCGGTGTTCACTGTCGTCAAAGAGCTCCGGTCGGAAATGCTCTGTTATCTTCCGGTACAAGTCAAATAGGCATGTTTGACATACAGGCGACGACAAAAAATAAGTATTATGATCATATAGTATTATTATATCTTGAATCCAGAAGATGTCGTTATCGGTCGATTATTTTTGCTTGTTTTTACCTATATATTACTGTAGTTATCTTTATCGATTACTCAGATATAGATAAAATGATGGACATAAACAATGAAAAATGCTAATAATGAGATTGAAATCATCAAATAAAGCTATAAAAAGTAGTTTATATGTGTAATTAAAGTACACAAACCCTTTGTAATGCTTATATACAGGATAGTTTGCACTGGCGTGCTACCATGATTAGTTTTAGACTTGCTACAGTGAAAAACACAATGATTATTTACGTATATTCGTTCCGGCTCTGTCAGCCACTACTTTCCGGTTGGGTCGCAAAAATTGTGTTTAAGTAGAACCGGTTTTGTCTATGTAAAAAATTGAAAGAATAGCGAAAACAGCTCAATATCACAATTATGTTTCTTTCTGTAATTCATTTAAGGTTCATTATAACACTTGCCAAGGGTATGTTCGACTTGCAAATTGATAAAAAGAAAGAAAAAAATGTCTTCAATGAATAAAAGTTGTGAAAAAAAACAACAACAGCACATATTAAAAATATTTTACATGTGGATGTTTTGTATAACATTAAAAGGAAGAAATACAAAACGGTTTGTGCAGAATTGGCATTCGCCAAGTCACCTTCGACAGAATGGTCATGATTTTGTATAGAACTTTTAATTATTTTTCTTTATTTGCTATGCAGTTGAATTATTGCAATATTCAAAGAGTGTTTGATCAAAAGTAGGAACTCTCACTGTTTATATAGATATCAAGTAACTCTTATTGTTTTGGATTAATTTTTGTTTTCAAATAATATATTGAAGGACAATAAAAAATATTTGATTAAAAAAATTAATAAAAATTAAATAAAAATAGGGAACCGCATCGGTAGCGTAATGGTTAGCGTGCTCGCCTCGAGTGCGATAGATTGTTGGTACGAGCCGTGGTCTTGACAAACAAAAGACTATAAAATTGGTATTTGTTGCTTCTCCTCTAAGAACGCAGCATTAAGGGGAAATAGCAGAGACTGGTTATCTCGGAATCAGAATAATGTCCGAGTGGAGCGACATATCTACCCAATGACTGTTATTAGCTCATCTTGCCAAAGACAATGTGAGCTTTTACCATCACTTAGCGCCCGTCGTCCGTCGTCTTTCGTCCATTAACTATTCACATTTTAATCTTCTCCTCTGAAACGCCTCAATCAAATGAAGTGGAGCTTAGTAGGAAGCATCAAGCGGTTCTTGTTTCTAATTGGTCAATTTTATCAAATCTTCTCCTCTCAAACTGCTTAGCCAAATGAATATGGGTAATAACAAAATTACCGAACTCCAAACAATCTTCCAAAGGGAAAGTCAAAACTCATAAATATATAAACAGACAAAATCTGTACACATTATTTCACTAAAGCTAGATACAATAAAAACCGAAACTTGGTAGGAAGCAACTATGGAAGGTCTTCTATAAAGATTGCTCATTTCATCCCGATCCGTTGACAAACATGGTCGCCACAGACTCCTCAACGGCTATTATACTGATAGGATTCATCTGTAAAGAAAATTTAATGTATAGCAGATACTAGTAAGTGAATGTTGAATGTAAAGATACACAAACATCTGTATGGCGCTCACAATATAATATAAATGTAGCAATCAAATTGTCTGAAGCTTATACAAATAAAATGAGGATAATCGCAAGATTGAAACATAAGATGTTTTAATAGTATTTCTTCGCTGCCCAGTTAATGTTATTTTTTTTATCCTGCACTTGTTCTATTCGAGTAGTCACATTGCATTGACCAGATATTTTTTTGCTATACATTTGTATTTGGTTTCTGACCAAGATATCTTTTTCTGGTACTTGATTCATGTTGAGCGACGGTAAGAAACAGTAACAGGATTTATGCTTATAAACTTATAAGCGCGGACTTCACAGAGGACACAATCAAAAACGATAAGAACAACGCTTGTTTCTGCTCTTTTTAGACAATTTGACAGTTTCTTTGGGGCGATAGATACAATATACGTACATTGTCGGAAAATATATAATTCATTTCCACTCGCTGCGAAACAGGTAAGAAAAACTCGTCAAAACTCGTATATATAAATTTTATATTTTCGACAATGTATATATATATTGTCTATTTTTTTCTCTCCCTGGTTTCACTCCTCAGAAAATATTGTTTTATTAACTAAAATAACGTAATATAAATAAGACTCGAGACAGTGTAGGATAGTGCGTTCGTTATAAGATCGCATAGCATTTATTATAAATATATATCAACATAATAAATTCATTGAGTCTGTCATTTCTATTTCAACCCGAGAAAAAAATGCAAAATATATACGAGTGATTGAAATTCTTTTGGCATTAATATTGGTGGATGGGCGGGTGTCTATAACATCCAAAGAACGAACTTTTGTCGTATTACAACTTGTAACGAACGTTGCATTAATCGAGTACACCTAACATTTTCTTTGTATACAAACTGCCAAAATCGTCCGTGCGGAAAGGAATTCAATACTACAGCCTTTGTTAATTTGCTTATCTGTAATGTTAATGTAAACATTATACTGTGAAGAAACTTAAATATCCATGAAGTTATTTCCACAGAGTATAAAATCAAAATATTGCCTTATAAAAAAAATCTCTCACCCCAATCGATGCGCCTGGACAGCTACTTAAAGTGAGTGTAGCGTATTGAGCACCAACCGTGATGTCAGTGCCACAAAAAGCATAAAAAAAAATCAAGTGTTCGCGACAGTAGCAATTTAACATAGAAATAACGATTTGTTTTATTGTACAAAGTAGCTGAAATTAGCAGCCATGGCAAATATTCATACTATTGATCAGTATTTATCGCCTTTGAGATATTTCCTAATCATAACTATCGTTAAATTGCAATATAATGCTCAATAACAATAAGATCAGTGGTATTTACATACTGACAAACCCGGCTATTTTTAAATGACCCAACCGGTTTGTATACATGTTTACATTTTGACCAATCCGGATTTCAAAAACATCTGTTGACATGATGTTTTAGGGTATAACTATTTACTAATTGACTTTTCATCAACAAAATAGTATTTTTAAGTAAAATCAATCATTCATCAATATTTTTTTCTTTTTGGGCAACATTTAATTCATTCGTAAATGCAAGATATAGCGATATTTCAGTTGATTGTAATGATTTTGAAGCCGGATTCCTTATAAATTATAGAAAAATCTAATTTTACACTGCAAAAATAAATGATATTTGGACAAAAAATGAAATTAATAATAATAACTATCATAAAGCATCATAATTCAAAACATTATATACACAGCATATTCATAAATACTTACGATAATTATCTGTGTCTTCTTTAAAAATACCGCTTTAAAATATCCCGGATGTTGACCAAGCATTTTCGATCGGAGCTCTTTGACGACAGTGGTGTTGTTAATACATCTACTTACACAAAAACGGAATAAACACTTTTCAGACATGGAATGGAACGCCATTGTCCGCATTCTGATAGTGTTCACAGTGATGTTTCTTATAGATGGTAAGTCTTTATTTCACAGTTTATATTTATTTAATGTTTTTTCATGTGAAACAAAATAACATCACATTTTCCACTTTAATTTATATAATACCTGTGTTAAGTCATAGCTTGTTTTTCATTGGGAGGGTGTGTATTTGACTTTAATGAGTTGGAAATACACTGTAAACATTTTCTATACATATACATATCATTGTAACTTATTTTAACCTGTTGTTATTACTATGTCTAATTAAGGACATTCTTTTGTTATTATAGGTAGGGATTTCAGGTCACGTGACTTTTATCGTGACATAGCTATCCAGCTGCTGAAAAAATTGAACGGTTGATGAAAGCGGTACATTTTACCTTATCTATCAGATATTTCAGATTTAAATCGTATTAAATTATTTAAAATAATGTTGTTCTTCAACTATATTAAGTTTCTTTTCTTCTCCAATGTGCATAAAATTGTTTTTCGGGATTTAAAGTTACCGATCTGCACTAACGACGACAGTAACGTCATGGAACCAGATTGTGAAATTTTTCGGAAGTGGGTACCTCTGATTGGACGAATTTCTGCTGAGTAATGCTAAAACCACATCCCCATGTACCAAATAAGGACATAAAGGCATGTCTTATGAATATTGACGACTTTGCGCGGCATTTAAAAGTTGCGTAGTTACAAAGATATGGCAGAAAGAGTGAAAAAATAAAAAAATAAACAGGTTTAACGGGTAAGAAAAAATGTTGCGCACATTATTTCTGAAAGAGCAATCACTTCTGAGAATTTTGATATATAATACATAATTAGTTTGATACACATATTTAGCAGAATATATTTTTAAATGGAGTGGGGGTCAGTGTCAAGATCGACGCCATTTTGTCGACATGCAAATGATAACGGTTCATCGATCGCGGTTGTGTTGAACACTTTTAGGTCACGAAGATTACTTAATTATTATGAAAACTTACAGATTTGTGTAATTCCAATAAATTTATACCATTATTAATTCAAAGGTAGCGGATAAATGGTTCCTTTTTCCTGATGATGCCGATCGGATTCTATTTTCAGTTTCACTTTAATTTCGGCATGTTACGCAAATATTTACGGAATTCATCAATTACAAAATATGTTTTGAAAAAGTTTTTCAACTCGACCGTCTTCAGTTGTCATTGAATTTCAATAATAGTAAAGCTTTGTTCAATTAAATAAATAAATAGTGATTTAACGATAGGGAAATTCTACTTTCACTTTGAAGTTTGTGTTGTTTACATTTTTAGGATTTACACTTAATCATGACTTATTCGTTGATATGCAGTGATGTCTGATGATATGTGTTGACTTTGTTCATTGTTGAAAGTTTTGCATGATTTTTACTTGAGTTACAGCTTTGCTGCTGGCAATTCTCTATGTTGAACAAGAAATGGCTGGGTAAAAATGGGGGTGAATGTGTATTGAATTGTAAACTGGCCAGATACTAGAAGTTCATATTAAATGGGGGCACAGTCATGACGATACTAAATTAAAGTCTTAATTGAAATATTATACATGACGATACTAAATTAAAGTCTTAATTGAAATATTATACAAAGGATTTTCATAAAAACCTATGTAAAGTCTCTGATACCCTTGTGTATGATGGAAATAAACAATTCCTTCTTCCACCATGTCCATCTCAAGACCTCTATGTTGAACAAGAAATGGCTGGGTAAAAATGGGGGTGAATGTGTATTGAATTGTAAACTGGCCAGATACTAGAAGTTCATATTAAATGGGGGTACAGTCATGACGATACTAAATTAAAGTCTTAATTGAAATAATATACAAAGGATTTTCATAAAAACCTATGTAAAGTCTCTGATACCCTTGTGTATGATGGAAATAAACAATTCCTTCTTCCACCATGTCCATCTCAAGACCTCCCCCCCCCCCGTGACAATACAAGAGCCCTTTACTTATTATTTTATTCATCTCTCAGTATGTCTGTCATAAATATTATTTCTTAAAAATAAGAAACATAAAGTTTCATGTGAATTTTTTCTTTTAATTGAAACTTTACTTGCTAAGTTTATGCATGTGGAGATTTTGTTTAAAGATTTTCATGAAAAAATGTACATTTTCGACAAAAAAAATCCAAAATTCTGAGAAATAATCTGATAAGCAAAAAAAATTAATAGATCAACTTGAATGAATATGTTGAATACTTTTAGCATGTTTTGCATCCAGAACATCTGATTTTTTCCTTTTTACATTAATTTTTTTTAATCCACATACTGTTATTTGACAATTAAAAAAACAAAATTCTAATATTTCTTGTTGACTTTTGCTGTTCGTTGCTGTTGATTTACAGTTTACATGTTTAATTTCTTTTTTCCAATTTCCAATTTGAAGTTTATTTTTAAAATTTTATTTCAAAATTAAAAAAAAATTAAGAAAAAATTATTCTAAATTTTCAGTTTAACCACAATGAACAGCATAAGTAATGAGGAATTCCCTGGTCCTTATACACAGGAAAAACAATTATCAATCAATGATTTATTAAAGCCAACTCCAAAATGTATTGAAATCAACAATGGTGTAGTTTATGAAATTAGAAAAAATTCAGCATCAGATGAGATAGCCACTAAAACTTTAGCAGAGTTAGGAAAAGATAATGAAGAATTTAAGAAAACGAATTCAGAGAGCCTAAGGAAGAAAGTTCAATATGTTTATAATAAAATAAAGCTTCTGAAGAGAAAAGGAAATGCAGATGTTCTAGACAAATATGCTAAAAGTACATTCTCCCCACCTGTATCAAAGTTAGACTGTCTTGAAATCAAACAAAACAAACTTGTGGAAACTGTCCAAGAAAAAGCGAAATGTGAAGCTTCTGAAAATAAACAACTTAAAAGGAGATTAGAGGAACACAGTCAAGAGATTGAATCTTTGGAACTTTATATTGAGAAATTAGAAAATTCCATCAACATTTCAACACAAGTTTTAGAAAACATCCAAATTCAACACCTTGAAGCCATTAAAAACTTTTCTCTTGATAAAACTCTTCTCCAAAAAGAAACCACTAAGTGGCAAAGTAAATTCAATACAATTTCAGCTTCCTTAAACGAGACAACCACTAAGCTCGAAGACGCAAAAAATAAGCTGTCGAAGTACAATATACGCAATGTAAATAAAAAACACAAAAGGTTAAATGAAAAATATGTATCCACTATGAATGAAAATAAGGTGTTACAAGAACATGTTAAAGAGAATGAACAAGAAATTGAAAATCTGAATGAAAAAGTAAATGAAAAGCAAGAAACATATGAGAAAATAGTTGAGAATTTAGATTCATCAGAGGAGAAAGTAAATGTGTTGAAATTAGAAAAACATAAGTTACAGAAAAGGTTGTGCGGGTTAAGAATTAACAGTAATAAAAGAAAATCTTTTTTAGTTGAAAAGCATGAAGATGAAATTCAAGAGCTGAAAAATGAAATTTCAGAACATAACATAAGAATATCTGAACTTGAACAATTAAATATATTACTTGAAAGTGATCAAATTGTCACATTTGAAAATGGAAAGTACTCAAATGAAATCAGAGAATGTATTATGTCTCTTGTAACAGAGTGTAATGTTAGCTTAAACAAAGTTAACTCTGTCATAAGCACAGTTTTGCATAAATTGTCTGGGGTTTTACCCGATAGACTTCCAAGTATGGCTGTTAAGTCTAGATTATTAATAGAAGCAAAGGCTGTTGCCCAGCAACAAATAGTAGATGCCATGTTGCAGGATGTAGATCCTGCAGCATTGGTAGGTAATACACTACACTCTGATGCAACTAGCAAATATTTCAAACATTATCAGTCATATCAAGTTACACTATCAAATGGTAATTCCATGTCTATTGGTTTGACAGAGGTAGGTTGTGCAGATTCAGATACCATGTTGCAAAGTTTTAAATCTCTTGTACAAGATTTAGCAGATTCATGTAGCCAGCATGAAGTGCAGCGTGATGTAAAAGTTGCAAAACTTGTCACCTCAATAACCAACACAATGTCTGACCAAGGGTCTATAAATCCAATATTTAACTCCGCTTTGTCTGAAATGAGAGGTAACTTACTTCCTTCTGTTTTAGATAATTGGCACAATTTAGACGAAGCAACACAGGAGCATCTCAGATCGATGGGTCATTTTTTTTGTAAAATGCATTTGTTAGTAAATTTTGCCACTGAATGCGACAAATGTCTTAAAATTTTTGAACAAAATGTGATTGTATCTGGACGAAACCCAAATGCATTTAATAATTCTGAGTCTGGAGCTTCTCGTTTAGTAAGAACTGCTGCTAAAGCATTGACGACCCATGGATCTGAGAAGGCCGGTGTTGCTTCCTACTGGCAATCATTTCTAGATGATGTTGGACAAAAAAATCACCTTGTAACTTTCAGAGCAAATCGATTTAATATCTTGTTTTATGACTCTGCTGCATTGTATTTCCACAGAGACCACTTAACAAATTTTTTAAATCAGTGGATCTCACCCAATGATTTGTTAAAATCAGTAGAATTTGACATTAATGAAAAAATTTATTTAGCAGAAATTCGGGCACTTGGAATAATTGACAAGATTATCACAGGACCTTTGTGGCGTCTCTTTGAAAAAAAAGGTAGCATATTGTCGTTGAATCCTTACTTATCAATTTTGATGGAAAAACTACAAAAATGGGGTAGTGATGCTTCCTCAATTTTTGAAGGTGACCAATTATTTTTTGACATTCCTGTGCACAAAGATGATGTTTATGAATCATTATTTGACGACTGTGATCCTGAACTTGACACACTGACACAGATGGCACTAGAATTATTGTCTCACAGCATACTTCTTATACTGGATCGTCAGGCTAAGGATCAGCTACATACAGGTAAATATGCCGATCCTTCACCTGAACTGATTGAACAAACAAAGTCTGTCCCAAAAACCAACACGGTATCAGAACGAGATTTTGGATCCCTTGATTTATTATTAAAGATGAAACCAGCAGCTTCAACAGTATGCTTTGAGACAATAATTCTGTGGTCCAACAATAAAACATCTGATTGGTTAAACAAACTTGATCCTGATGAAAAAAAATATATTCTTGATCGTGCTAGACAAATGGCCCCTGAAATGAAAAAAACATTTGATGAAAGAAAAATACAGATTAAAAGACAGAAACTTGAAAAGCTAATAGAAAAACAAAATAAAAGAGAACAAAAAGAAGAAAAAAACAGGGTAATGAAAGTAGAATTAGTTAATGAAATAACTGAATATGGAGGTGTCTGGCAGTCTTTTGAAAAGATAGATGTTGAAATTGAAAAAATGAGATCAAACGGAAGTGGTTCTAGTAAAATTTTAGCTGCTCTTTATTGTCAGATCAAGTTTCATAAAGAAATTTTACAAAGTAAAGGGCCAAAAGAACTCTTTCAAAAGACTGTTAAAAACAAAAGCTACACAGAACTTGAGTTGATTCAAAATCTTAAACAAATTTTAACTTTAAACTCAGTGGATAAGGGAACAGAAAAACCAAAATCCTTAGATTTAAAGCCAATGCAAGATATCAAAACAGATATTGAAACAATAAAAAAATCTGTTGTGTCAAAAATAAAAAGTCAACGTGAAAAAAGAATTGTTTATCAACAAATGAATCTTTTACCACAGTATGTGACAAACCCTGAGCTGCTTCTAAAAAAGAAAATAAAACACAAGTGTTTTGATGAAAATCACACACCACAGTGGTATGATGCTGTTGTAAATGTAATTGACAAAAAACATGATGATCCCCTCAAAATAAAATATGAAATACATTATGTTGACACGGATGAGGATGAATTGTATTCCATGAATTTGCTAAATGATATGAAGAAGGGGGATTTAATTGTACTTGATTGATATGTGTAATCATTGTTAATGTTGTCTAAAGAAATTTTAGTCCATTGACGGCATTGATAACATAGATTTTTGTTTCAAATTGAAATTGTTTTCATATATTTGATGAACTATGTATACAAATCCATTTATAACTACATGATGTTTTACTTAATGTTCAAATTGTGTTTTAATAATAATATATATGTTCAAATTTACTGTTAAGATTAAATTTATTAAAACAAGTTGATATGTCTGATTTGTATGCTTAAGACGACACAAGGAGAGGTAATTTCTTAAACATTCTATCCATTCTACAATGAGACCATTAGCCTTAAAGCTGTTAAAAACATCAAAAATGAACTGTGCTTAAAAAAACCTTCAAAAGGATATATTACATGCATATGTTCCGAAAACCTTCTGATCAAAGTCATTTAACGTGATTTTCAATATGGCCGCCCTTGCCGTATTTTGAAAAATAAGGCAAATTTGTGTAATTTATTACTTTACGAAAGCAACTGGATTAATTTGATATTATATTGGATCAGAATTTCACTTAAATCTCTTGTTTATCAATATGAAATGCAATTATTGTCAGAAAACCCCCAAAAATGTCGGCCATTTTGATTTTCAAGATGGCCGCCATTACCGTGGAAACGAGGTCATGTATAAAAAAAATTCATCTTGGTTTGTATGATGTTTCGGTGAAAAAAAATTGAAAATTTATCAACAAATATTGATTTTATCCCACAAAATCAGTGCATTTTCAGCTGTTCTTGGTGCCATATTTATTCATATATATACAATACTTGTGCACTGCCGAAGCATATGGGTAATATGTGTATGAGGCTTAGAAACGCGGGAAAAGGCGAGGCTTCGCCGAGCCTTTTCCCGCGTTTCGCGCCGAATACACATATTTACCTATATGCTTCGACAGTGCACATGTATTGTATTTATCCTGCAATTTTAAATCGTAAATAAACGTTTACTGGACGATGATAAAAGTATTTGAAATAATTTTGTGTATGTATTTGAAAACAATATCCCCCGATGTGCCCCGTTTTACATTTGTATGTTCTATTTATAACTGACTAATATCAAAAAATGTTCTATTTATAACTGACCAATATCATATATATATGTTACTGTGGCTCATGTCACAAAATATACTCATTTTTTGTCGACAAAAAATGTCCTAACTTTTGAACCCTTTGACCGATTTTCAAAAATTTCGGTGCATTATAATCCCAAAATACTACTCTTTCCATTTAAACCTTCAAATTCAACTTTCCAGGTGCTACCATTTTTCACCTGAAATCCCTATATGGCTCTCCTTTCTATCGTTATTTTTAGGAATGATTTTATAATATAGGGCTATTTAAAACTTGAAATATCATCATACTTATAATGTGAATAATGAGGAAATAAAAAAATAAAAAAACATTAGAACTCAGATAGCATCGTTATTTTATGAATGGTATTCTAAGGCTAAAGACGTAATGGTCACTACACAAAATTAAGCACCGCCCACTGACCTTCTGTAATTTTCCGTCTGCATCATTTCGTTACTGCGCGTTATTTTTATTAATGGAATTTTCTCCTGGCCAGGTAAAGCGTATTAATCTTATTCTCTAGATTTCCATATATGGCTCTCCTTTCTATCGTTATTTTTAGGAATGATTTTATCCAATATTTTTTTTTTATATTGGTCAGTTATAAATAGAACATTTTTTTATATTGGTCAGTTATAAATAGAACATACAAATGTAAAACGGGGCACATCGGGGGATATTGTTTTCAAATACATACACAAAATTATTTCAAATACTTTTATCATCGTCCAGTAAACGTTTATTTACGATTTAAAATTGCAGGATAAATACAATACATGTGCACTGTCGAAGCATATAGGTAAATATGTGTATTCGGCGCGAAACGCGGGAACCGGTGAAGCCTCGCCTTTTCCCGCGTTTCTAAGCCTCATACACATATAGTAGGGTGCCCGACGAAAGATTTTTGCGAATTTGCCTTAACGGAATTACACACATCTGTATGATACATCGTTGGAATGAGGAGAACAAGCCGCATCGAAATAAAGATGTCGTCGCTATGTATTGTGGTCACGTTTTTTTTAAATTGGGGTCAAAGGTCAAGATCTAAAAATTGGAACTAACACACCACAAGTTTTAAAAGGCTCCCTTCTTCGACAAGACTGTGAAGAACTTTAAACTGGAATGCCAATTTTATTTGTTAAGCTTAATATTTTATTATTTTATGCTTATTTTTTATTTTACATTGTTTGAATATATAGCAAAAGGCCATTTTCTAAAAAAAAATGCCATTTTACAATTTTCGTATATATGAGAAATAAAAGAGACCTTCACCTGTCATAGTTTGAACATTTCTCATTTTTATTTGATATTCATTTAAAGGAAACCTTCAAATTATTTTTTAACCCTTAACATTTGACAACTGGTGGACGGATTCCAAAAAAAAAACATGCTTCAGTTATGGTACACTTTTACTAATTACTGGTAAAATATCTATTAACCTCAAACTTCGTAAAAGGTACCAAAATTCAAATTTAATGGCTTATGTGTTTGCAACATATCATTTGTAGGGTCAATCAATACTTAACGAATATTCTGTGCAAAAACATGGCAATTTATGGAAAGGTCAAACGCCATTTGTTTAAAAACGTAAGGTCTATGGACATATTATGCGTTTGGACGATGTATGGCTACAAACCACTCTGAACACTCCAAATATCTCAGGTATTTGGCAAATAAGAAAGTGTTCTCTTGTTAGTTTGAAAGCCCACCAACCACGTAAAGGTCAGAGTCCACTGGCAGGTTGTTTTTTTTTTTTTTTTTTAATTTTGTTTGTTTGTTTGAAACATCGGCAGTAGTATACCGAAGGAACAAAGGAACAAGTCATAGAAAATGTTAAAGCAATCATAGTCCGGAGACTGGGCAAATTCCAGAAAAAACATAAAACGGAAACAAGCTACGACATAACCACCACAACATATAAAAAGAACACCTTAAAAAACATTGCAACACATGAAACTGCTATTTACTGAAAAACACATAGTACGTATGAACTTGTCTAAGTTTACTAAGCACAGAAAACAGTGATGCTTGCCTAAAACAGACATTAGACCAAGTCTCAATGAAACAAAAGACGTCAACGGGAAGTCGTGGTAATTGAGATCATAGTTTTGATAACAACAGTTTTATTCGGTGAAATAGATGGAGACTGGATGAAAAAGAAAAAAAATGAGATCATATGTCATCATCTTCATCAGTATTTCTAGATATTGCTAGGTGGGTATTTTCATTGCGGCATAAGTCGCCAGCTTGGCAGGGGCAAAGGTATGTGCAAGATAGACTTTGCTCAAAACAAATGCATCCTTTCATGCACACAGATTTTCCTTTGCAAGTACAAACAAGGTCTTGCAAAAAATCAGAAGACATCTGGCCTTTGAAACGATAAACTGGAACTAATCCATTCCTGTCTTCCCATCCAAATAGCACTGCAGACTTCATTGGCGGTTTTGCAACATGGGCAGTCATCCAAATATTTATCTGTAGTGAGGATCGCAAAACATGCTGAGTGAAGGTGGCTTCACAGGGTGGAAGTTTGGCCAAACATGCATCCCTCAGTGTCGCTAACCTTACCCTCAATTTGTTAAGATCGACGTGATCTTCCTTCAGTTTTCCTTTTTGGTCGTACAGTCGACAAACAAGTTTACTGGCGGCATCTATAGATTTATCAGTGTCACAGTCTGCAAGGGTGGACAAATCTCTAAAGTTTTCTGGACTGTCTTTAAGTACTTTAAAAACGGTTCGTTTGCCAATCCCGAACAAGGATGATGTGAATCACATCTTGTAATAGCATGTGCAGCTGGTAAAATGTTACATAAAACAGGATTGAGGATGCTACAGATCGAATGTACGGGAATGAAAACGCCCATCCTTGGTGTTTGTGATAGAACCCGTATGAAACCATCATTCCTGTGTATGTTGCATTGAAGGAAAGTAATGGATGCATATAGAATCAAGAAATCTGTATCAGGCGATTTAACAATGATCCAACCTTTGATTCCACTTTCACCGAACGTTTTGTCTGCATGGATAGCATGTAAAATCATACGAGTGTCCGCCTCTTCATGTGTACAGTATAACTCTTGGCAATCGGAGACTCCATCTCTGCAGATGTTCTTGGCAATGATTAGAAGCACCATAAAGATACGGAACTTCCCCGGATGACATCTCAAGAGTTGATAAACGATAGTGTTGCACAATCGATTCACCAAGAAATTTTATTAATGCTTGTTTGTTAGCAGCGACTGCAAGAAACCTTCTAGGAAACTGAGCCATTTCCGGACTTATAACGTATCCTGCAGGATTGGTCCGTGTATTAGAAACACGTGAATTAAACAAATTTTAAAACCAATCAACGGCCGACATAAAAATGAATGTTTTTAAAACATAAAAACCACAAACAATTCTACTGAACAATTAAAACCAATATATTTGCCATAAAAGAAGAGAAAATACTAAATGCATTGAGACAGAGATCGTGCTAGTTAAAGGGATTGTCTACCAGCTGCGTAATCTTTTCATACCCAAAATTATTGTCGATTTCCGTACTGACCTTCATAAAATGAAGATTAAACACAGAATTATTGATGAATACGCTCCGAAACGTTGTTTTTTCGACTAAAAAAGCTGACCATCGTTACCGGAAGCTAATTAATTATGCACTGACCTGGGCGAGGCCAACTCTATTTATTTATCTATTTTTATGTTAGTAGCCCGGATGCTGCAGCATGGATATTGAGGTAAATTTCTATAAAAGTTGAGGAAAAAAGCTATTTGCGAACCGATTGTATCTAAAAGACGTAGAAAAAATAATTTCTGTATCAGGAATAGATTTTCTTTGATAAAAACTACATGTCTTAACAGATTCAGCCGATATTTCCACGATAACCATTGAAAACATGCCAGGAGGCACCCCATGGGGACAAGCTCAACTACGTATTTTCGATCGGAAATTTTTGCCGGCGTTAAAAATAACTAAATTAGTTTTTTTCTTCTTATAAGTTATGAAGTTGTTCCCCGAGATTTTGATACACGTGTTAAATTAATTTATTTTAGGCAGTTTTACCGACAATATGAAAACATAGACATACATGTAGAACACAGTGAAATACATTTCTGATGAAAACGAATGACGTAGCCAGTGTTGTTTTATTTGTTAATTGACTGGAATGTTTCAGAGACATTTGGGCTGGATTAGAAACAAAAGAGACCTTACTTCTAGTTCCACAAGACAGTTGCTGCAAAATAATATGGGACTGGCCATTTACCTTGAAGGGGGCTATGTCACGTTTTTTCGCCGTAGAAATGTTTTTTTCAGACGCCACAGAAATCATATTTTCTTATTTTCCGGCGAAGTGCCAATCTAATTAAAACAAGGTGAACTGTGATCTAATGCTCACTTATGATACCCCTGCCACTTCCCATGATATGGGGTACCTATATGAAGCTTGTGACCAAACACCAGATTTCTGCCATCAATAGTTGTTGAGAAAAATGTGCATATATGTTCAATGTGGATAAAAACCAACTAAGTCGGCAAACAGGAAGTAGGAATCTGATGGTTCCAAAAACGCTTCCCACGATATGGCATACCTATGTGAAGCTTGTGACCAAATATCAGATTTCTGCCATCAATAGTTGCGGAGAAAAATGTGACGAAAAATATTTTGGAAGGACGGACGGACAGAGGTAAAACAGTTTACCCCCTCCCCCTTCGGGGAGCGGGGGTATAATTAGATCTAAAATAGGGAGCAAGTGCGTAGATCTAATTTTAATTAGATTGGTGAAGTGCTGGAATCATTTTTTTTCTTCAAAATTTTGTATATGATTATACTGTGAAAATGTCAAGTCGGAATATATTTCTTTCTCCTGTCCAGCCAAATTTTTTTCGTCAAGATTCAGAATCAAAATATTTTTTTAGGAAAAAAAACATATAAAATTAAAATTGAATAGCTTGAGGGGTAAATTGATAAAAAAAATTTGTAAGACCAAAATGGTTCTCCCATATACCAACAAATAAACGAAATAAAACTGTGGTCATAAGAAAGTCCCATGAGAAAATCTTTCCTTCCAAAATAAGACTTTTTTTTATTTCTCTAAACTGAATTTGTGCAAACTAATTCACTTATAATGAATTATATTTCTTTTTTAAATAGAGCTCATTTTTCTAGATGAATGTATAACCATCTGTCTTTACTCTGTTTTTATTAAATCTCTTGTCTTTATTACAGGACTTTGATCGGATTGTCCTTGATGAGGCAGTGTTGGGGGTTGCTAGAATGTTTCGAGAGGAACTTGTAGTAATGCCCCATGATGAGGATTACAACAGATCCAAAAGGTATGCAGCCTACCGCCAGTTTACCATTTGGGCACATGGCCGACTTGGAGCTGGGGTCAGACGTGTGATCCCAAGCTGTTGTACTTGGAAAATTAGGGACAAGTATTCTGATCTATATGGACAATACAGGGTTTCATTCCTAGACGATTTAATTAAAACTTGTTCATGAAATATTTTGTATTTTATTCCATATACCCTAATGATAAAGTTTACCACTTGCTTCCCTATGGTCGGTGGTTGTCCGGGTACTCTGGCTTCCTCCACCACTAAAACTGGTCGCCATAATATAGCTGAAATATTGCTGAAAGTGGCGTTAAAACACCAAAAATAGAAAATAAATCAACCCTAATGAGTTGTTAATTTCACAAGTTGGTCAGTTGGAATTGTAAATTTAATTGGAAAGTTATTATTATTTTTTGTTCTATCAGCACTGACAACTTCTTCTAAAATGGATTGACAGTCTTTTATATAATTCAAAACCAAACTTGGCAGAGATGTTTTCTATGAGGTCCTACACAAGAGTTGATACTTTTGTGCAGATTCGTCAACAAACATGGCTACCATGTGACTTTGAAAATTCTGATTGGTCGATTTTCAAGAAACTTCTTCTCAAGAAACTTCTTCTCAAGAACCGCTGAAGGGATTGAATTGAAATCTGGTATATATGTTTCTATGAATGTCTTTAACATGTGTTGTTACTGTTTGCGCCATTTGAAAATTCAAAATGGCCACCAGCGGAGGTCAAAGTTTGCATTGAAACCCTATGGGAAACAACATTTTCATCTTCTTCTTGAGAACAGCCAAACAGAATTTAACCAAACTTGGCAGAGATGTTTCTTGTGAGGTCCTAAAAAGTTGTCCTGGTTTGTACTAACTAGACCAACACACTGAGTGCTATCATTATTGTGCGTTGGACAATTTGTAATGCCCATTATCCTGACTTGGGTACTTTTCCGCTCTAAATGTGCAGAACTTCTGTTAGACCAGTAAAAACAAAGAGTGACAATCTAAATTTATTTTATGCGACAATATAGTCAATTGTTTTGTCTTGGTCTTCAAATCTGGATTTCTGAGATGCTACAATATTATCCCGAGTTGGAGGTTGTGGAATTGGTACAAGATGGACCAAGATTCTTCTGGGACCATCTACTTCCAACTGCACACGTTAATTCATTCCTTCATTATCTTGCAGTCTCATACAAATGATGACCCTTAATAGTCTTGGAACATAGGAATATGACTTGTCAGCTTTAACAGGCTGCACAGACCATCTAGCTGTCTTTTTGTTGTAACTTCTCTGCCACCTGAAGTAGAAAAATACATACAATGTAATTCACAAGAATAAAACAATAGAATTGAGATTATGATCTATGGAGCCCTAACTTTCAATTCAAGATGAATATCTCGAATGTATAGTGAATGAGCAACTAAACATATCATTACAAGTTCACTTTATGAAGGATTTGAGTGATTTGTAGACAGATTTTAGGTTGTGGTCATCCCTCAAGAAGTTCTATGGCAGGCATCACGAGCTGGTCAATGGTTACAGGGTGTCTGTTACCCAAATCAGAACTGATCTTCATTTGTTGTTGATGTCTTTCCCTTCATCGGATGGGACATCTACCGGACTTGACCATGGACAACGCAACGAGTTTGCGACTTTCGATTGATCCTTCTAAAGCCTATGATCAAATATCAGATTGCTGCCATAAATAATTACTGAGAAAAATGTTATGAACATCTTGGGACGAACAGACGGACAGAGGTAAAACAGTATACCCCCCCTTCCAGTGGAGCGAGGGTATAATAAAGCTCCTATGACATATGATCATGCATGGTTCTGTTATTAGGACAAAATTTCAAGTATGTAAGTTACAACTGAAACATATGAAATTAAAAACATGACAAACCTTAGAGTGAAGTTGAGGCTAGGTTCAAAATCTTCATCGTCAGAATCATCACCAACATCACTGCCCTCATCAGTAATATCAATTGAGAGACTGTAAGAATAAAAAATAATTGTTTATTACAGTGTATGTGTATAATATCGAAACAAATTTTGTTATATGGTTCTGATGTGCAGCTGTATAACGAAAAAGCTTTTCAAAATAATATTAAATCTATATACATGTATCCAGCACACATCTACACAACCCAATATAAAGAGACAAAATTACATCAAAGTTCCAGGAAACAATTTGGTGCGCCAGACGTGCATCAATTCTGTCCCAGTTTGGTTTCATTCCCGTAAGTAGCTAAGGAGGACTGGCCATTTCAGCTTGTGGATTGATGAAAATGTAACATGACGCAGAAGCCAACATGATCCCTATATAATATAGCTACTAGTAGTATCACTATGCAAGCCACAGATATGGGGTAATCGTAATTTGTAATTGTAATCAGTTGTCATCGATTACATTTTTTCATGTAATCGGATGTAATTTGTAATCAGCCATTTTTTAGATTACATGTAATCGTAATGTAATCGATTACATTCATTTTGACCCTGTAATCATGATTACTTTCTGATTACATTTAGATTACTTTTCATCATTTTGACTTATTTTTTCTTAACTGAAACATATATCTCCTTAGATATTTAATAAATGAATTTTCTTCATGGAATTTATTTAACAAATAATGTAGAATGGTTTACTAGAAAACATATAAAGTTTATTGACATCTAAATAAAAAAATATGTTATGAAATTTAAAAAAAAAACTCTATTAAAATAAAGTGACAATCACAACATGATCAAAAGATATTCTTCTATGTTTAATTGCAATAAAAACTATCACAAGTACAAACAAAATATTAAGTATGGCTTCAAAGACTTGATATCCAAACAAATAATATCTCAATTTCAATGGGGTTTACAAATTTCAGTGAAAACAGTTCTAAAATTTTAAATTATACTTTATGAAACCTATTTAAATTAAAGATTTAGTTTTCATATTCAGACTGAGAAATTATGCATATTTTTAAACAAATTTTTAGAATCAGAATGACTTGGTTTTTTTATCTTTTGAATTATATATCAAGGACACCCGCGGAAATGGTGTGAAATTTAGTTATGATGATTGTTACATAATTTGGTGTCATAAATAAGACCTTAATTACAAATTTTATCTGTGGCTCAAGTTAACTGCTAGTTTATTATCCACAATAAACTATTGACAGGATGTTTGAAATTATTTGATATATATAATTAAAATGTGCAAATGTATGTTATAATATTTACTAATAGTATAAGATGGAATGACTATTGGTCATAGTAATAAGACACAACTTATTTTATGAAAAAAGGAAAATGAGAATTGCTATTTATAATTTACAACGTAAATGATATATTTATTAATTAACCATAAAATTTTATCTTATAATGGGTAATTATAAAATCACAAACTCGGCCAATATAAAAAAAAATATTAAAGCCAATAACGATATTGGTTTAGTTTTTTTTATATTGGCCGAGTTTATGATTCTATATTGTAAAGACAGTTTAGGTTGTATTGACAACAATAATATAGAGTTAATTAATAATATAGAGTTAATTAATAATGTATCTTATTGCATGTAATGATCACATTAAAACTGAATTGTAATTCATTGTTCTGAGTAAGAAATACATTAAAAAAGGAGATATTGGATAGATGCATACGAGACAAAATTATAACATAAAACACTAATATTGGTTGTCATGACATTAAATGTAATCAGTAATGTAATCGATTACATTTACAAAGTAATTGTAATTTAATCGATTACATTTGAAAATTGATGTAATCGTAATGTAATGTAATCATGAAAATTGCAAAGTAATTGTAATGTAATCGATTACATTTGAAAATAATTGACCCCAAGTCTGGCAAGCCACAATAATTAATAGGAAACTGTTATACAAGTGACTGTGTTGAACAATATTGACAATGTTACCTATAAACATAATGTAGAATATGTCTAATCTTTAACGAAATGAACATACTCAAATGGGTTCACAAATGAACTCGATTTTTCCAGTTTCATCCGTTTCGTTGAAATGTGATGGCTGCTCATTTCTTCTACTCTAGAATTACCTTGGTCAGAATATCTAAATCAAAAGTACAAATATAAATCACTACAAAATCACATTTGTCTGAAATTACCAGTTTTTGTAGTAATTTGCCTAAAAAATTAAGATAATTTTACAAAAACCTGCATGATTTTAACACAGACATCGGTCTACTGTTAAATTCACACGTTGTGAAACATGCAAATTGCTATGGATCTTCACATTATTTCTTAAAAATCTTGTTTATAAATCATACTTACAAGATCCAAACTACACAAGGGCAAAGCTTGGCGTATCTCCTCGCCTAAAAATTTGACCCTGTGACCTTGACCTTTGACTTTGAAAATCAATAGGGTTCCAGATTCTCTTAAGGACTAAGTATGTACCAAGTTTGGTCAAAATCCATTGAAGGATGTTGATTCTAGAGTGTTCACAAGGATGTTACTCGGTAACATTTTGACCCGATTATCTTGACCTTTGACCTATGAGGCTATGACCTTGAAAATCAATAGGGTTTCGGTTATCTTAAGGACTAAGTATGTACCAAGTTTTGTCAAAAATCCATTGAAGGATGTTGATTCTAGTGTTCACAAGGATGTTATGTGGTAAAAATTTGAGCCTGTGACCTTGATCTTTGACATATGACCTTGAAAATCAATAGGGTTCCAGATTCTCTTAAGGACTAAGTATGTACCAAGTTTGGTCAAAATCCATTGAAGGATGTTGATTCTAGAGTGTTCACAAGGATGTGACGGACGGTAGCGTTACTATATCCCTTTACAACTTCGTTGGCGAAGGGATAAAAAGCAGTTCAAATGACAATTCTTTAAATAGAAAGCCTTTATATGAAAAATACATATTGATTTCCCTCTATCATGTCTATGTTGATAATTCTAAGATAGTAAAGTATAATTTTGGCTCCCTGAACTAAAAATTATGTCGAAAATTGTTGAAATGTAGTAAAAAACTAGAGTTAATGTAATGTTTTTAGAATAGTCAAGAAATAAACTTGGTTTGCATTAGGAAATTGAAAACGATTTTCATTTAGTCATAGTCTAAAATATGCAGTTCAGGACATTTCAGTAAAATTTTATAGTCACATATATAGAAAAGTTTCTGAAACTTGCAAATTTCTATGGATCTTCATATTATTTTTTAAAAACCTTGTTTATGTATCATACTTACAGGATCCAAACTAAAAATGCTACTGAAATGACACTTATTTAAATGGAAAGCTTTTTATATAAAAGATACATACTGATTTTCCACTATGGTGATAATTCACAGACAGGAAGATATAATTTTGGCTCCCATAACAAAGTTTTATGTTCAAACTTGTTGAAAAGTACTTTTAACCTTATTTATGTAATGTATTTCCAGTACCCAAGATATAAACTTGTTTGCATAAAGGAATTGAAAATGATTTTCATTTAGCCATGGTCTAAAATATGCATTTTAGGACATTTCTGAAATTTTCAGTAAAATTTTGTAGTCATATATAAAAAATGTTCTGAAACTTGAAAATTTCAATGGATATTCATATCATTTCTTCAAAACCTTGTTTATAATTATGTATCATACTTACAGGATCCAAACTAAAAGTACAATTGAAATGTAGAAAGCTTTTATTTGAAAAATACATACTGATTTTCCATTATAGTGATAATTCACAGAAAGTAAGGTATATACTTTTGGTTCCCAAAACTAAGTTTCATGTCCAAGTTGTTGAAATTTGATAAAATTAAAAGCCTAATTATATGTTGTACATGTATATCAAAGAAATAAATTTGCTTGAATAAAAAGAACTTTATAGGGTTTTCATTAAGCCATGTACAGTTTTAATTCTTGCATTAAAAATGAAATGATTCGATTTTTTTTTTAAATTGATAATAATAAACTGCATTGCCATTGATATCATTTTTGCACTCCCATTTCCCCTTTGCTGGCCTCTTAAAATTTGTGTTTGTTTACCTCGCAAATACGGCCGTTTTATGCTACTCATTGACAATAATTTGCTGTTGCCAGGTGCAAAATTACATATATTGATTAATATCTACCGAAAATGATCATAGGCATCATCATAAATTCATAAAATATGAAAAACGATTGAGAAAAGAAGGCAACATGCTCGACTTACCTATCAACAATAATCAAGCAAAATCTTTGCCACTTCAGCGTGAGATTTGACGCGTAGCACTTCCTTGAGTTCGCTCCATCCAACGGCAATGGTCCAACTATTCCTCTTGATCTCTGAATCCGTCAAATTCCGCTTTCTTCCACGCGTTGACAGTTTCTCTTTTGCCCAGGAACCACATGTTGTTTATTGTTTCTAAACAGTGCGCATGCTCAAGACGTGTTCACATAGAAGGCCATATGAATAGATTTGAATATTGTCATCCAGACAATAATTCTGATAACGATAGTTTTGGGTCTTTTTTTGTCAAAAAATCGTATCTTTTGTAGCATAACTCGGTGTTAATCTTCATTTTATGAAAGTCAGTACGGAAATCGACAATAATTTTGGGTATAAAAAAATTACGCAGCTGGCAGACAATATCCCTTTAATCACCGGCGAGCGACACATCATTAACAAAAACCGGTACATAACAATCCGTGTATGACAAAGAGGAAATTTACAGTTATTTGAGTTTATATTTTGCCAATTTCTCAACAACCGCTGACATTTAGATTATGATTTTTGGCACACATGTACATTTCATCAATATGTTTTCTTCAAAATCAAAGTACATTTATAATGTAGTGTAATTACTTTGCTTTTGTTGAAAATACGGTTAATTTGAGGTCAAATTTGAGGCTTAAAGTAAGGCTGATATACTCTTTCAAAAATCAATTATTTACATCCCGTTTTTACTTTAATTATATCTTTGATACATTATCTCTTATGTAAAAACCTTTTTAGCTATTTAGATAGCGGAGAATATTTTTATTTTTCATCCTGAAAATACCATGTACAATTTGTCAGCCGAGGGTAACTTTGAAAAACGTGAAATTAAAAAAATCGTGACCACAGAAACTTACGACGACAATTAAAAATACAAAATGTAATAATTTTTCTGGCGTTTAATACCAAAATTAGCCGTGTGTAATTCCGTTAACCCAAACTCGATAACTAAGCGTCTTTTTTAACACTGGGCACCCTACTAATATTACCCATATGCTTCGACAGTGCACAAGTATTATATGTTAATCTTATTCTCTAGATTTCCATATATGGCTCTCCTTTCTATCGTTATTTTTAGGAATGATTTTATCCAATCATAGGTCGTCAAATAAATGCAACATCGTACAATATTGTTTTATTTCCACAAACTAAAGGAGGAAACACTGCCACATTTTTTAAT
The DNA here is from genome assembly GCA_963680875.1 of Bathymodiolus brooksi. NCBI lineage: Eukaryota > Metazoa > Mollusca > Bivalvia > Mytilida > Modiolidae > Bathymodiolus > Bathymodiolus brooksi. The sequence continues at coordinate 104,026,483 of OY804577.1, read as the reverse complement.
TACTTTTTTTTTTAGATCTTTCGCTACAGGTATGTGGTTTTAAGGGTCTAGTGATAATTCTCGCCGGTGTTGTTAATACATTTACTGACACAAAAACGGAATAAACTCTTTTCAGATATGGAATGGAACGCCTTTTTCCTAATTCTGATAGTGTTCACAGTGATGTTTCTTATAGATGGCAAGTCTTTATTTCACGGCTTATATTTATTTATGTTTTTTCATGTGAAACAAAATAACATCACATTTTCCATTTGAATTTATATAATCAGGGGCGTAGCCAGAATAATGGAGAAGCATAGGCACAAGCTGTTTTGGCGAGGGGTCTGGTGCTGCTCAAGGGTGTCCATGGGGTAAAGCTCCCGGAAGCTCACGGGTTATACGACAGAGAGCATGACGTTTTTGATAATTTTGGAAGTGCTTTTAACAACATGAAATTCAGATTATTTTGATTCTTTTTGACAATACCACTACGGATTAACTAGAACTTTAAGTCCTTGACTACCCAGATAGACCTCTCCCGGCCCGGACGGGTGGTCACCTTACTGTATACCCTTCGAAACTTTAATGCCGAACGGAATAACAAGATACATGTCTGATCTTTTATTCGTCATGAAATATTCATTGTTTTTCACTTGTATAAGTTTATGAAATGTCCCCAAGAATCATATCCAAGTCGACTTGCGCATGCCTGTGTATATGCATAAGTGATAAGTTGAACTGTCGTTCATCGCCAATAGTCGAACTTAAGTAGAATTGCATGCATCTCATTGGACTGAAACATCTATCGCTTGTTGCCGATGACACCGGTATTGTCAGTAAGATACTGATGATGTTGTATATAGCCGGGTATAAGACACGGTTTGTTGCATGTAGAACGTTGAATAGTCTCTCTGTCTTATCATCTACAAGAGTACATCTAATTTCCAACGCTCAATCTCATCCACAAAATCTACTTTCCTTGGTAAATCTCTCTGTTAGGTATTTAACAATCTATCAACTATTTCAGGTGTTATGTTTAGAAGACTTGCAGGGTTTAGATAAGATGTCCCCCCCCAAAAAAAACCACACAAAGAAAGCCTCCTCGTTGTTTGCTACTCGCTTTGATATCTCTTCCACTAAATGATCCACGGTTTCCAAGAAGACAAGGTATAGGGATATTTTCCAGAAGTCAGATGGATTGTCTACAGAATAATTAGCTCTGAACATTTATATTTATGCAATATAGATTTAAACATGGAACATATTTACATGC
>OY804577.1:103794716-104025031 GCA_963680875.1 Bathymodiolus brooksi | reverse complement strand
CTTCATTGTGTAATAAAAAATAAAATAAAATAATAATACAGCGAAACATGTCTAAGTCGAACCCTTAATAAACTGAATTCTGTATAAACCGAACTTTAAATGAAGTCATAATGTAGGAAATATTTGTTAATTATACCTGTATAAACCGAAAACCTGTTTATTCGGAACACAAAAGTTGGGCCTAAGTAGGTTCGGTTTAGACAAATTTCATTGTAACAACATATTAACCTAACACTAGAACACCGACTTGTTTCTTCACGCTTATGATGAAGATTATAATCTTCCTTACTGTACTGGATACCAAAATTGCATAAGTATCAATACAAACAACGTTATATCGCTGCCTCTTTCTAAACTTCTAAGCTTTTAACTTCTATTCTTGCACTTGTCAAAACGGGTCAACAGAAATTTCATGATGCCATTTTTCTAGAAGTGGCGTTAATCTAATGTGGATATTAAAAATCTCAAAAGACTTGCTGGAGACTTTATTTTCTAGATCTCCTTATTTTAGAAACAGCATTACAACATATGATTTTTCTACGGTATATGTCAACATTCAACACAACTAAAATCTAGAATTTAAGCATTGATTCATCGTTTCTTCTCAAGGAAGAAAAGATAACAAAGGTATCAGTATATTTTTTATTGATAAAGATAAGTCTTACTGTATCAAAAGCTATTCGAAATTTAATCATAGATATAAACAGGACGAGATCATTCAAATATTAGTTTTTTTTTATCGACAACATATTTGTAGAGTTTGGTTGACTAGTGTTTCGACAGATGATTGGTATTCCAATGAATGCAAACTGTGCTTCGCTACTCGCTTATGAGACAGACTTTCGTCAAGGTCTTTTCAAGAATAAAAATAGAAAATTAGACCAAACCTTTAATTCCAGCATCCGTTATATAGACGATGTTCTATCACAGAAAATTCTCTGCGGTAATTATCTGCATCTCATTTATCCAAATGATAGAAAAAATGTGATGACTCCATTTTTCCATCTTCCCTTTCATCAGTAGCATCACCAGCGCATGGAGTTTATATTTCACAACTCATACACTATTCTAGACCTTGTGCCCAGTACAGTGATTTTTTGGCAAAAACCTGTCGACAATTACGTAATATCCAGATCTCAAATGAAAATGGATCTTTTCTCTTTTACATAGATTTGTTTCTTTCCTCTATCACCGACAATACTTTTACCGGACTTGACTGTCGAACACCTGAATTCGCCCCCATTTTTAACCTCACCTAGCCGATGTTCTCCTCTTAAACCGCTTCGCCAAATAAACCTACAGTTGCTAGGATGCATCTATGGAAGGTTCTCTATAAAGATTCCTCATGTCGTCCCCATCCGCTAACAAGCATTGTGCAATTCTTGTTTCTGATCGCTCAATTTCTAAAATCTTTTCCTCTGAAACCGCTTGGCTAAATAAAGCAAAATTTTACAGGAGTCATCTATGGTTGCCATGGACAAGTCTTGTTTCTGATTGGTTGAAATAAAAATAATATATATTCTCCTCTGAAACTAGGAGGCACAATCAATTGTTACTTTATATGAATGATGTATGGGAGATCTTGTCCACAATTTTCATATTTCGTGCCGTTCGAACAATTAATATGGCCAACATAGGCAGTTACTTTTTGTTATTGGTCAAGTAAAAAATGTTCTCTAAATCATGTGGCCAAATTAATTCATATATGGTAGGAAGCACCAATGGAAGGTTGTGTATAAAGTTTCCTCAAAGCAAAGTGACAGGTGAGCAACACATGCTCATCCCACTAACCTCTAATTTTTGGTGCGGTCTTTGTTGCTCATCTTGTTTGTTTTCTGTGTTGTGGTATTTGTTTTGTTCTTCCTCGTTCTATGTCTTGTGGTTTTAAGTAGTGAGGTTTGTGCTGGTCATTTTGCCATATCATGATGTTTCTTTACGTACTTAGTTCCGTGTAGTTATGTCCATTACGAATTCCGCATAAAAACGATGTTCTTTTTGGTTTTTACCCAGTTTCTTAGTAGGAGAACTTACGTCTTATAGTGTTGTTTATGTTTATTTCCATATAGTTGTGTCCAACACATGCGACTGACCCTATGTGCCAAAATGGCGATTGTCAGACTATGAGAGTATTACTAAACTCTTTTGCATGTAGTGAGCAATCCGACTGGCCAAAATGATCATAACCGTATTTATCTATACAACTATTCCCCACTCAAAGCTAAAAGACAGATAAAAGAAATGGTTCAACTGGGTTGATCCGATATTTCAGAGCTTGTGACTTACTCGGTAAAGGGTTGCTCCTAGCAAGGAACCTACTAAACCAAGGGTTCCTATTAGCTGAGTTGAAGTCATCACCTCGACAGTTTTACGGTCCCCACCATGACTGAGTAACCCGTTACCGAGTATCTGTGTTACAAATGATCACGGATATTTTCCGTTTGTCGTAATCACAAATCCGATACTTTCCTCATTCATTACTTATCACCGGGTTTGGAACCAGAGTAACACAACGGGTGTGACATGTGGAGCAAGGACTACTTACCCTTCCGGAGCACCTGAGTTCTTCCCATCCTTTGTTTTTTGTGTTATGTTTTGTAGATTGTTGCTTGTCTTTTTACTTTTGTAGATCCCCTACGCCGCGATATATTTAAAGTAAAGGGGAGCAAGTGAGAAATCTGATTTTGATAAGATTGGTGTGAACATCAATTACTAAATGAAAATATATCATAGTATAGAATAAGTTAGTTAAGTATGTCATACTACCTGCTATTTTCGTGTACTGTACTTTTTAAGATTTCTATTCTGGTGGACCTTCCCTCTCTAATTTCATGTATCTTTGTCTTGTGCATCCTATGCTGCCTGTTTCTCTTGATTGTCCATTATTGATTGCCCCCTCTGTATTCACTAACGTTTATTCATGTACTGTATATTTAGATTTTTTTGTCTGGTGGACCTTCCCTCTAATTTCATCTACAGTACTTTTTAAGATTTTTTGTTTTGGTGGACCATCCCTCTAATTTCATCTACTGTACTTTTTAACATTTCTTGTTTTGGTGCACCTTCCCTCTGATTTCATCTGCAGTACTTTTTTAAGATTTCTTGTCTGGTGGACCTTCCCTCTAATTCCATTAACAGTATTTTTTAAGATGTCTTGTCTGGTGAACCTTCCCCCTAATTTCATCTACAGTACTTTTTAAGATTTCTGATCTGGTGGGCCTACCCGCTAATTTCATCTGCAGTACTTTTTAAGATTTCTGATCTGGTGGACCTTCCCCCTAATTCCGATACCAAGATCTTGTCGAAATATATTCCGTCTCTGCAGAAAAGATTAGTGAAAATGTATAAAGATAAGTGGTCAAGAACAAAAATGTCAAAAATATTTTTTTATCAATGTGTGACGTAAAGATATTTTTGACATTCACTTCAGAGTTTGGTGCTGTTATGACAACTGTTTTACCTGTTTTGTTCAAGTATTGTTATAAATACTGTTATAGTGACAGCCGGAAACTTTGAGCCGTAATGAAAGGGGGAGGTTTGTCGCTTTAAAATCTGATTCAACCCACCATTTCTTTAAAAATGCCTGTACCAAGTCAGGGTCATTACGGTTTTCACAGTTTTCCGGTTGTTGACTGATTTTGTCTGTTTATATACTTATGAGTTTTGACTTTCCCTTTGTAAGATTGCTCGGAGTTCGGTAATTTTGTTATTACCCTTATTCATCTACAGTACTTTTTAAGATTTCTGATCTGGTGGACCTTCCCCCTAATTTCATCTACAGTACTTTTTTAAGATTTCTTATCTTGTTGGTCCTTCCCTCTAATTTCATCTACAGTACTTTTTTAAAGATTTTTTGTCTTGGTGGACCTTACCTTTAATTTCATCTACAGTACTTCTTAAGATTTGTTGTCTTGTGAAATCTAATAGCTAGCTTTAAGTGTGATATGATTTTTAAGTTGCAGTTTGAAAGTTCTCTTTACCCATAAGTTGTAAAATATGCATTCATTCGTTTTGTGTTTACGTATTCTGGATATTATTTTCCTGTCGTGACACATATAAACTTCCATTGACTACCCTCTTCATAAAATAAACTCTCGTTCATCTCTGTTGTACTTACTAGTCACCATTCACGTATTGAATATTTTTTCAGGTGTTCAGGCTGCCAGGACAGAATGTATGTATTATCATAATAACGGATCGGCCGATTGTTCTCATATGAAGCTAACATCTGTACCATCAAGTCTGCCGAATTCCACAATTCATTTAGATATGTCATACAACCAAATATATACCTTACGTAATCGTTCATTGGAGTATCTTATGAATTTAAGATTTCTTGATTTGTCTTACAATAAATTAGGACAAATAGAACTGGATGCGTTTAAAGGACTAACTAAACTGACAGTCATGTGGCTGAATTATAACTGCCTGATTGTAAATAACATTTGTGGGAACGTCTTTCAGAATGTGAAAGCGATTCAAAATCTTAGATTGGATTCAAACTTGTACACATCAGTTACGAAAATCTACGGGGAGATTGTAAAAAACCTTCCAGAATTATACAGACTTGAACTTGACGTGATGACAGATTATGAGTTTGAAATTGATTTTGCATACCTGAGAAATCTTTCAGAACTTAAGATATGCTCCAAATCATACGATGGATTTTATTTTCGGAAGAGTACATTTAAACATCTACCATTGACTCAAATAACGTCTTTAATACTAATTGGCGTAAATAATATTGACAACGACACCTTCAGTAATCTAACAAATATCCAAACATTGTATATTTCGATGGGAAGCACTTACCCCCAGGAAACAATTCATAGAACATTTCAAAGTCTAGACGCCTTTCGTGATACAAATATGACAGATCTCGGTATCAGTGGAAATCATCTTAGCACCACATTTATACTAGACGGCAGCATGCTACAATACGTTCAAAGAATTTGTCTTAAACGTTTCACACTCGACAACATGTATATTAATGATATAGACACGCAGGCGTTTACAACATTTGCAAATTTTTCAATATGTCTAGAAAATCTTGAAATAGCAGATAATGTCATTTACGATCATAAATGGGCAGCAATCTTATTTGCCATGCGTAATTTTCGGAATCTGAGATTTTTCGGGTATTCTGTTAATAACCAAAGACACATCAAAGATAAGACACCATATGTAAAGTATGACGTGAGCAATACCAACATGAATACATCACTAAGGTTTGTAGCTAATATAACACTTCCGAAAACATTAACAACGTTATTTTTTAAAGACAGTGCAGATCTTACAAATTTCTACGGCTTCTCGTTTGTACAAGGAAAAAATCTACAAAAGTTATCAGTTTTACTTCGTTTAAATGGGTGTTCATTTCCAATTGCTGGCGTTGAAAATTTGAAATATCTGGATATGACAGGATGGTATTGTAATAAAGTAAGTGGACATCTTTTGTCGAAATTACCTCTTCTAGAAACATTAATAGCATCAGATGTACATCTTGGTGATGGCTTGAAAAATCATTCTGAAGCAGCATTTTTACTACAAAATAATCTGAATCTCAAACACATAGATTTCTCTTACAATGTTATTAGTCATATACCCAAATCTTTGTTTATGCATCCACTTGCAGCATTGACAGAATTAAATCTATCATATAATAAATTGTCAACTTTTCCATCGTTTGCAAGTGAAATACAACTGGAAATACTGGATTTATCTTTCAACTCTATAACATACTTTACTGACGATGAGATACAAATGATTGATAATATGAACCCTTCCAAAATATATCTGAAAGGGAATCCACTTCAATGCTTGTGTCCATCTGTGAGATTTCTTAAATGGATGAAACAATCGCATATAGTTGCTGACGTTGACGTATTGCGATGTGTCCAGCAGGATGGAACTAGCCAAGATATTGTAAACATTTTAATGAATCTTAAATCATATGAAAGCGAATGTTTATCAAGGTTCTGGTTACCGTTTTCAGTGACTCTTTCTTCTGTATTAATATTGTGCATAGTGTTCACAGTTGTGTACTTCAGATATAAACGTGCTTTTGAATATTTCTTTCTATCAATGAAAATACGACGTAGAAGATACAAGCCAAGCCCAAACAGACGCGAATTTGATGCTTATATTTCCTACAGCCATTATGACATAACTTGGGTTAAGGAATTCCATGACAACCTTGAGTCAATGGGATTTAACTTGAGCCTTGACGAGAAAACCTTTATAGTAGGTAATCCTATTGGTGAAAATATAATACAGGCAATCGATTCCAGCAGAAAAGTTATATTTATAATCACCGAAAATTTTCTAAATAGTGATTGGGGATCATATGAACTAGAAATGACAAGAATGCACGCTTTTCAAAGAAACAATGACAATATGGTTATTGTTGTTTTAAAAGACGACATATCAATGGAACGTATTCCACACGTCTTACAGTCAATGTGGTTTAAAATAACATGTGTAAAATGGCCAAAAGAATCTTCTTTACCGTATGAAACAGAAGACTTTTTTTATGAAATGTTAAAAATTTCAATATCTCATTGATGAATGAAATTCAAAATATCTGGTTTCTCATGCAAAATATTTGGTTTATCATGTGTTACATTATGTTGAAGTATCTGATTTCTCATTATTACTTTATGCTGAAATAGTTAATGTTTCATGTATTTTCATCCATTACGCAATGCTGATATGGCTAATGTCTCATGTATTCTCATGCATTACGCGATACTGAAATATATATTTGTCATGTATTCTCAAGCATTACGCAATGCTGAAATATGTAGTTACTAGTGTATTACGTTATGCTGAAATGTCTGTTTTCATCTGTATTTCTTTCTGCTGAAATGTCTGGTTTCTCATGCATTATGTTATGCTGAAATGTCTGGTTTCTCGTGTATTACGTTATGCTGAAATATTTTGTTTCTCATATGTTACGTTATGCTGAAATATCTGTTGTCACTTTTATTACGTTATGCTAAAATATCTGGTTTCTCGTGTATTACGTTATGCTGAAACATTTTGTTTCTCATATGTTACGTTATGCTGAAATATATGATTTCTTGTGTATTACGTCAAGGTGAAATATCTGGTTTCTCATTTCATATGTTATGTTGAAATACTTGTTTTCTCATGTAATATATTATGCTAATATATCTGGTTTCTCGTGCAACGCGTTATGCTGAAATTAGGGTTTCTCATGTATTAGGTTATGCTGAAATATATACATGTAGTTACTCGTGTATAAAGTTATGCTGAAATGTCTGTTTTCACCTGTAATACTTTGTGCTGAAATATCTGCTTTCTCATGTATTATGTTATGCTGAAATATCTGATTTCTCATGTATTACGTTATATGCTGAAATATATGTTGCTTTCTCCTGTATTACGTTATGCTGAAATATCTGATTTCTCCTAGATTACGTTATGCTGAAATATCTGCTTTCTCGTGCATTATGTTATGCTGAAATATCTGTTTTCTCCATGTATTACGTTTTGCTGAAATATCTTCTTTTTCATGTGTTACGTTATGCTGAAATATCTGGTTTCTCATGCATTTTGTTATGCTGTAATATTTGTTTCTCCTGTATTACATTATGCTGAAATACCTGTTTTCTCATGTTAAACGATATGCTGAAATATCTGGTTTCTTCTGTATTGCGTTATGCTGAAATATCTGTTTTCTCTTGGATTACGTTGTGCTGAAATATCTGGGTTTTCATGCATTTTGTTATGCTAAGATGTCTGGTTTCTTCTGTATTGCGTTGTGCTGACATATGTAGTTACTAGTGTATTACGTTATGCTGAAATATCTGTGAGTTCAAATCCCGTCGAGGGAAGAGCAAACATTTTTAAGCTCAAAGGTCTAATTCTAACACTGTTTGGTTTAATTTTCAGACGTTTATAAATATTTAGTATTAACCTAGTATCAAAAGTAACTTTGAGATCCAGTGGGACAGATATATTGTATGGTTGTCACCTGCTTAGATGTTTGTATAATATACTTTATTTCCTGTGACTGTATGATGAATTCTTCATCATCCTATACAATATATTAAAAATTGCTGAGTTAGATTGCTGTCAAATTATAATATTAAGTATATATGTACCATCTACACACGCTTAGACACATGTTTTATGTCTATCTCTAGATTTTCCTTACGAGACAAGGTAACACTTCGACTATTGAAGCTATATTTTTATATAGCGGATGTGGCAGAGTGGTCTAGGGCGCTGGACATAAGCCCAAGCGATTGGCGCTGCAGTGTATCAATGATGTGAGTTCAAATCCCGTCGATGGAAAAACAAAAATTTGTCAGCTCAAAGATCTAATTCCAACTACACTCGGGTTTAATTTTCAGACATATACACGCACACACACGCGCATGTGTGTGTATGCATATAAATATGTGTGTGTGTGTGTTTGTTTTCATGCAGGCATGTGTGGGAGTGTATGAATGTATGTATATCCTATTAGTATAACATAAATTTGTAAAATTAAACGAAATTTTAATTGAAGTTTAATCAAAATCCGTGAAACAATAGTGATACATAGGTGTTACGTGAAATGAACATGCAGCCTCGTCCTGATATCAGACTTCAGAGTAAAATAGATGCATTTTTTACGGGTTGGGAAAGGGAGGGCACGTAACACCTATGTATCACTATTGTTTCACGGAATTTTAATTACACTTCAATTACAATTTCGTTTAATTTAACAATTTCATTTCACAATGTGATACATAGCCGTCACGTGAGAGGCTTAGAGCAAAAGATGCATCTATTTACCATAATCAGAACTTCATTTATCCAATTAATATATAGAAGCAAATAAACAAAGATTAAATATGTACATCGTTTATCTACACACTAATCAATCTCTATACTATTCAATATCGCGTTACAATAACTCGTGTCCATGGTAACAGGTTTCTTATAAAATATTCGGAATGTACACGTATTGCTCCAGCCAGCTGTTTTCAATATCGTAGCTAACGGTAATCTATTTTGTATAGAAGAAACTGATGCGGATCTGACACTATGTGGCTTAAATGTTCCTGCAGGTAAACACGCTAGGTACATATATGGTTAAGTAAATCCCCCCTACCCCCTCCCCCCCAAAAAAATAAAAATAAATACAATAATATATATATAATAAAATAAATAATTTCAGATGTACATGAGCTTGATGTGTGTATACCGTTGCCGTCAATTTGTTGACATAAATTGCAGATTACAATTATATAAACTCGAAGCAAAATAAAAAAAAATCAATAACAAACAAAAAAAAAAGTCCCATCCTTATCAGACAAAGCTGGAGTAATACACTGTACTCCACATATTCCTAGAAGTTGATTGTAAATATGATTTTGATTTGTTCTTATGTATTTGTGTACATGTTTTTTAGTTTTTCTTTCTGTCAATCAAAGGGTGACATTTTTTTTCAATGTTGTATGTATGTCTTTATATTTAAATTGAGCAGTCCTGTTTCGAGTTCTTTCCACTATGCATGGGATACTAAAGTCTCGTAATGGGTATTTCAAATTCAGAGCATATAACTCGAATAGGTCTGTTCTATAGTAGAGCAACAAGAGTAAAAGCTAAAATGTTATTAAATATTGAACATGTTATATTTATTAATTTGTATGTATCTATCAAGTCAAAATCTATTCCTTTGATGGTATTGTTCAACTTTCTGAAATTTTATCATGACAAAGTATATATATACATTTAGATAGATCGAATAATACAAAACAAATAGTTAATTATACGCCCCTTCACGAGAGGGACTCATACATACATGTATCTAATCTTACTAGTAACCAATTTTATTTCGCTTGTATGATATATTTTGACTTTATATGTACTTTCATCTTGTTAATGTTGTCTGGCGATATCGAATCAAATCCTGGACCATCGTCTCAGTCCACTTCAATATCATCAGCCTCGTCAATATCAGATCCACTCTTAGACGAATTTGATGAATGTATTACCCAGTTTACCTCGTTCATGTATCTTAATGTCCAAAGCCTTGTACCTAAAATTGATTTATTAAATGTAGAGCTTCAAAAATTTGATATTCTGTGTTTTACAGAAACTTGGTTAATTACTAATGTTGCGAATCAAGATATTTCTCTTGATAATTTTCAATCACCGTTTAGAAAAGACCATGTGGATAGGCTAGGGGGAGGTGTAGCAATTTATGTGAAAAACGATTATCATGTGGTCCATCGTAATGACTTGGAGGTCCTTGGAGTAGAATGTGTCTGGGTTGAAATCAAGATCAGCAAGAATCACCCTGTATTAATAGGGACCTTTTATAGGCCACCCGATTCTTTAAATTATACTTTCGATTTAATCGAACATTCGATATATTTAGTTGTGGACACAGGTGTAAATACAATTGTAGTATTATGTGACTTTAATGAAGATCAATTAAAGCCCCAGAACAATAAAATGTCCAATATATTTGTAAAATACAATATGATTCAATTTATTAACGAACCGACTCATTGTACAGAGAACTCTAGTTCATGTATTGATCTAATCCCGATCCGAATGTCATTGATCTTATCCATGTTGGCCAACCATTCCTTAACGTAAATGTTCGATATCACTGTCCTATATATGGTATATTTAAAGTCCCTAAAACATTGCATACGTGTTTTAAGAGACGAATATGGTTATATGATCGTGGAAACTATAATCAATATCGTGAAAAATTGCAGCGTGTCGACTGGGATGAACTTATTAATTCTGGAAATAGCTTAGATGATTTATGCGAGTCATCCCCAAATGTAATATTACAAGCAGCAGGTGAATCAATTCCTAACAAAATAATAACAGTACGAAAGACCGACCCTCCGTGAATGAATGGTGCTATCCGTAGAGTCATTAATAGCCAAATTGAAATCGCGTCAAACCAGTGCAAGAGACTGGTGGAAATCCGCGTCACAACTTGTTGGGCGAAACTCAAACAATTTTGTCATCCCCCCTCTAAATTGTTCTAATAATATTGTTTACGATGATGTAGAAAAGGCCGAAGCTTTTAATACCTTTTTTTCGTCTCAATCAAATATTGATGATACTGACAAATCAGTACCAGCTGACGATACACCGCCACTGAGATGTCTGGATCGTATTGTTTTTCGGCAACATGAAGTTCAAGATGTACTGAGACTTCTCAATACTAACAAGGCATCGGGCCCAGATGCCATTCATGCCAAACTACTAAAAGTGGCATACGATATTATTTCTAAACCATTGTGTGCTATTTTTAACATTAGTCTGATAACTAAACATTTTCCAAATAAATGGAAACTGGCAAACGTCACCCCTGTCCACAAAAAAGAGGATGAAAGCATAATTGGAAATTACCGACCTATTTCTTTGCTCCCTATTTCTAGTAAAGTTTTCGAAAAATGTATTTACAAACATATTTTTAATTTGATCAGGGACCTAATCACAGAACATCAGTCTGGTTTTACAATAAATGACTCGACTAGGAATCAACTTCTGTATATTGCGAATATGTTTAGCAAAGCTCTGGATGAGGGAAAGGAAATAAGAGTAATCTTTTTTTATATTAGCAAAGCCTTTGATAGAGTATGGCATAGGGGTCTTCTTTTTAAATTAAAAAAAATGGGAATTGTTGGGGATTTGCTTTTATGGTCTAAAGACTATTTTACCAATAGGAAACAAAGAGTCGTTATAAATGGGAAAGAATCGTCTTGGAAAACTGTCAATGCAGGTGTTCCACAAGGGTCCATCTGAGGACCCATATTATTTCTTATATTTATCAATGATATCGTTGACGAAGTAAATTGTCCTATCAAACTTTTCGCAGATGACACCAGTATTTATGCAATCGTCGATAACCCATTAATTACTTCTCTTTCTTTAAATTCAGACTTGCAAAAGGTTCAAAACTAGTCAAACTGATGGTTGGTTAATTTCAATCCCAAGAGGAGCGAATCGATGATTATTTCGCGAAAGGTCGAGCCTCAATTCCATCCTCCACTTTATTTTAATAATGTTCCCATTAAAAATGTAACTACACATAAACATCTTGGTCTCACTTTTTCTAATGATGGATCTTGGACCACACATATTAACGAAATTATAACAAAGGCGTCCTCTAGATTAAATATTATTCGTAAGTTGAAATTTAAAGTAGACCGTAAATCGCTTGAGCATATGTATTTCAGTTATGTTCGCCCTATTCTAGAATATGCGGATGTAATCTGGGATAACTGTCCAAATTATATAAAGGAAAAACTTGAACACATTAACTATGAAGCCGCACGTATAATAACTGGTGCTACAAAATTGACAAGTATGCGTATACTTTTACAAGAACGTGGATGGAAAACCTTAGAGGAACGAAGAAACAAACATAAAATTTTATTATTTCACAAAATGGTTAACAAAACAGTTCCCGAATATTTATCGAATTTAGTTCCATCCTCCTTCGGACAAACTCATCAATATAGCACTCGGAACAACTATAATCTAGTTCATGTATATTCTCGTACATCTTATTATAATAATAGCTTTTTACCTTCAACCGTTCGACTCTGGAACGAACTTCCAGCGAATATCAAAAGTAATGTTTCAGTCAAATCCATGAAATTATTTTTGAATAACACAATAAATCCTGTCCCATCTTACTTCTATGCAGGTTCTAGAATTGGTCAAATACTACATACTAGAATTCGAACTAAGAGTAGTGCGCTTAAGGATCATCTTTATAAGAAAAATATCAAAGCTAATCCCTACTGTAGTTGTAAACTGGTAGAAACGTCCGAGCATTTTTTACTAAAATGTTCTCTGTATGAAAGGTTAAGAAATGATTTATTTGTTAACCTGTCTTCTCATTTGAATATTGATAATCTACTCTTTGGTGATTCTAACCTCCCAGATTGTGAAAATGAAAGTAATTTCCTTGTAATTCAAGATTTTATAATAAAATCTAAACGTTGTACACCTAGAATATAAATCACAGGCATTTGTTTCTGGTAATTTTTTTTTACCTAGATACTATATATACTACAAGGTACGTAACCGTTCATTTGTAAAAAAATCTAGGTCATCGCGATTTTCGCGTTTTTTCAACTCGACGGACGCCAGCATGGAGGAATGGCTTACATCATCTGAAACTACGATAATTTATCTACAAAATGATGTATAAAACACATACCTTTGCTGAACCTCAACAATGCAACAGACCTTTTTCCACGGGTCAGTTATCAGCTTTCATCATCCAGTTGGTCACCTGGCAAGTTCTACCCCGCAGTGAAAGAAAAAATAAGATAAGTTGTAATAAAAATGCCATAAAAAATACTGAGATGTTAGAAAATTATATATATTGCATTCCAATAAAAAAAAATTAATAAAAGTGTTTTAATTTCTTAGAATAAAAGTGTAGTTTGAATGCAAATCTGTGGCTATTTTTTGAATTCAAAAATTTGTGAACTTTCTATACAACCTCGGGATTTTTCCCTGAAGTATATCAACAGGACTGAAAGTCTTATAGGCGGGAAAATTAATACAGCATCACATGTTTCTTTTTGCATCTTCTCCATTTTGATGAAAAATTATAAAACTAAACTTCAGAATTCCAGCTTGCTAAATGTAATGAGAAACTTCGACCAATCAAATACTTTACCTGAGTTCGACCTTGAACTTTTCATTCACTGCGGGGTAGAACTTGCCAGGTGACCAACTGGATGATGAAAGCTGATAACTGACCCGTGGAAAAAGGTCTGTTGCATTGTTGAGGTTTAGCATAGGTAGGTGTTTTATACATCATTTTGTAGATAAAGTATCGTAGTTTCAGATGATGTAGGCCATTCCTCCATGCTGGCGTCCGTCGAATTGAAAAAACGCGAAAATCGCGATGACCTAGATTTTTTACAAATGAACGGTTACATACCTTGTAGTATATATAGTATCTAGGTAAAAAAAAATTACCAGAAACAAGTGCCTGTGATATAAATGTATCATGCTTTTACTTGTTGCATAATATTAGATCTATCATTTTATTGTTCATTGTACAAATTGTCACCCTTTCACTTCATATGCTTATTTAAACAAATGTGTGTATTATTAATGTGCATGTCCTATCCATACAATCTTTTCTTTTTTGGTATCTGGGAGAAGAATTTATATAAGTGCTGCGTCACTTGTTTTCTGACCCCTATGTATGTACTATTGTTATAACTAATGCAATTTATTCAATAAATATT
This sequence comes from Bathymodiolus brooksi, assembly GCA_963680875.1. Taxonomy (NCBI): domain Eukaryota; kingdom Metazoa; phylum Mollusca; class Bivalvia; order Mytilida; family Modiolidae; genus Bathymodiolus; species Bathymodiolus brooksi. The sequence goes on along the minus strand of OY804577.1, from coordinate 104,010,767 downwards.
GTTTACACTATTACATGCAGAGTTCATAACAGTCTTGATCCATCTAGCCGACACATTTATAAGGGGCAACAGAACTGATAAATAATCGATTTTCTTTTCCGCGTAATTTCCTCGTTAATTGTAAATCCATATTTAAAGGGATATTGTCTAACAGCTGCGTAATTTTTTCATACCCAAAATTATTGTCGATTTCCGTACTGACCTTCATAAAATGAAGATTAACACCGAGTTATGCTGCAAAAGATACGATTTTTTGACAAAAAAGACCCAAAACTATCGTTATCAGAATTATTGTCTGGATGACAATATTCAAATCTATTCATATGGCCTTCTATGTGAACACGTCTTGAGCATGCGCACTGCTTAGAAACAATAAACAACATGTGGTTCTTGGGCAAAAGAGAAACTGTCGACGCGTGGAAGAAAGCGGACTTTGACGGATTCAGAGAGAAAGATGAATAGAAGTGAAGTATCTTCCAAATGGAACAAATGCAGGGGATCAGTTGGACCGCTGCCGTTGGATGGAGCGAACTCAAGGAAGTGCTACGCGTCAAATCTCACGCTGAAGTGGCAAAGATTTTGCTTGATTATTGTTGATAGGTAAGCCGAGCATGTTGCCTTCTTTTCTCAATCGTTTTTCATATTTTATGAGTTTATGATGATGCCTATGATCATTTTCGATAGATATTAATCAATATATGTAATTTTGCACCTGGCAACAGCAAATTATTGTCAATGAGTAGCATAAAACGGCCGTATTTGCGAAGTAAACAAACACAAATTTTAAGAGGCCAGCAAAGGGGAAATGGGAGTGCAAAAATGATATCAATCGCAATGCAGTTTATTATTATCAATTTAGAAAAAAATATCGAATCAATTCATTTTTAATGCAAGAATTAAAACTGTACATGGCTTAATGAAAACCCTATAAAGTTCTTTTTGTTCAAGCAAATTTATTTCTTTGATATACAACATATAATTAGGCTTTTAATTTTATCAAATTTCAGCAACTTAGTTTTGGGAAACAAAAGTATATACCTTACTTTCTGCAAATGATCACTATAATGGAAAATCAGTATGTATTTTTCAAATAAAAGTTTTCTATTTAAATAAGCTTCATTTCAATTGCACTTTTAGTTTGGATCCTGTAAGTATAATATATAATTATAAACAAGGTTTTGAAGAAATGATATGAATAATATCCATTGAAATTTTCAAGTTTCAGAACTTTTTTTATATATGACTACAAAATTTTACTGAAAATTTCAGAAATGTCCTAAAATGCATATTTTAGAACATGGCTAAATGAAAATCATTTTCAATTCCTTTATGCAAACAAGTTTATATCTTGGGTACTGGAAATACATTACATAAATAAGGTTTTAAGTACTTTTCAACAAGTTTGAACATAAAACTTTGTTATGGGAGCCAAAATTATATCTTCCTGTCTGAATTATCACCATAATGGAAAATCAGTATGTATCTTTTATATAAAAAGCTTTCCATTTAAATAAGTGTCATTTCAGTAGCATTTTTAGTTTGGATCCTGTAAGTATGATACATAAACAAGGTTTTTAAAAAATAATATGAAGATCCATAGAAATTTGCAAGTATATGTGACTATAAAATTTTACTGAAATGTCCTGAACTACATATTTTAGACTATGGCTAAATGAAAATCGTTTTCAATTTCCTTATGCAAACCAAGTTTATTTCTTGACTATTCTAAAAACATTACATTAAATAGTTTTTTACTACATTTCAACAATTTTGGACATAATTTTTAGTTCAGGGAGCCAAAATTATACTTTACTTAATACTATCTTAGAATTATCAATATGTATTTTTCATATAAAGGCTTTCTATTTAAAGAATTGTCATTTGAACTGCTTTTTATCCCCTCGCCAACGAAGTTGCGAAGGGATATAGTAACGCTACCGTCCGTCCGTCACATCCTTGTGAACACTCTAGAATCAACATCCTTCAATGCATTTTGACCAAACTTGGTACATACTTAGTCCTTACGAGAATTTGAAACCCTATTGATTTTCAAGGTCAAAGGTCAAGGTCATCTGGTCAAATTTTTACTGCGTAACATCCTTGTGAACATTCTAGAATCAACATCCTTCAATGGATTTTGACCAAACTTGGTACATACTTAGTCCTTAAGAGAATCTGGAACCCTATTGATTTTCAAGGTCATATATCAAAGATCAAGGTCACAGGCTCAAATTTTTACCATGTAACATCCTTGTGAACACTCTAGAATCAACAGCCTTCAATGGATTTTTGACAAAACTTGGTACATACTTAGTCCTTAAGATAATCTGAAACCCTATTGATTTTCAAGGTCATAGCCTCATAGGTCAAAGGTCAAGATAACCAGGTCAAAATTTTACCGCGTAACATCCTTGTGAACACTCTAGAATCAACATCCTTCAATGGATTTTGACCAAACTTGGTACATACTTAGTCCTTACGAGAATCTGGAACCCTATTGATTTTCAAAGTCAAAGGTCAAGGTCACCGGGTCAAATTTTTAGGCGAGGGGATATGCCACGCTTTGCCCTTGTTTAGTTTGGATCTTGTAAGTATGATTTATAAACAAGATTTTTAATAAATAATGTGAAAATCCATAGCAATTTGCATGTTTCACAGTGTGTGAATTTAACAGTAGACCGATGGCCCATGTCTGTGTTAAAATCATGCAGGTTTTTGTAAAATTATCTTAATTTTTTAGGCAAATTACTACAAAAACTGGTAATTTCAGACAAATGTGATTTTGTAATGATTGATATTTGTACTTTTGATTTAGATATTCTGACCAAGGTATTTCTAGAGTATAAGAAATGAGCAGCCATCACATTTCAACGAAACAGATGAAACTGGAGAAATCGAGTTCATTTGTGAACCCATTTGAGTAACTGTATGTTCATATTGTTAAAGATTAGACATATTCTACATTATGTTTATAGGTAACATTGTCAATATTGTTCAACACAGTCACTTGTATAACAGTTTCCTATTAATTATTGTGGCTTGCATAGTGATACTACTAGAACTATATTATATAGGGATCATGTTGGCTTCTGCGTCATCGTTACATTTTCATCAATCCACAAGCTGAAAAGGAATGAAACCAAACTGGGACAGAATTGACACACGTCTGGCACACCAAATATTTTCATGGAACTTTGATGTAATTTTGTCTCTTTATATTGGGTTGTGTAGATGTGTGCTGGATACATGTATTTAGATTATAGATTTAATATTATTTTGAAAAACTTTTTCGCTATACAGCTGCACATCAGAACCATATAACAATTTTTTTTTCGATATTATACACATACACTGTAATAAACAATTATTTTTTATTCTTAGTCTCTCAATAGATATTACTGAAGAGGACAGTGATGTTGGTGATGATTCTGACGATGAAGATTTTGAACCTAGCCTCAACTTCACTCTAAGGTTTGTCATGTTAATTTCATATGTTTCAGTTGTAACTTACATACTTGAAATGTTGTCCTAATAACAGAACCATGCATGATCATATGTCATAGGAGCATTATTATACCCCCGCTCCACCGGAAGGGGGGTATACTGTTTTACCTCTGTCCGTCCGTTCCTCCCAAGATGTTCATAACATTTTTCTCAGTAATTATTTATGGCAGCAATCTGATATTTGGTCATAGGCTTCAGAAGGGTCAATCGAAAGTCGCAAACCCACTGCGTTGTCCATGGTCAAGTCCGGTAGAAGTCCCATCCGATGAAGGGAAAGACATCAACAACAAATGAAGATCAGTTCTGATTTGGGTAACAGACACCCTGTAACCATTGACCAGCTCGTGATGCCTGCCATAGAACTTCTTGAGGGATGACCACAACCTAAAATCTGTCTACAAATCACTCAAATCCTTCATAAAGTGGACTTGTAATGATATGTTTAGTTGCTCATTCACTATACATTAGAGATATTCATCTGAATTGAAAGTTAGGGCTCCATAGATCATAATCTCAATTCTATTGTTTTATTCTTGTGAATTACATTGTATGTATTTTTCTACTTCAGGTGGCAGAGAAGTTACAACAAAAAAACAGCTAGATGGTCTGTGCAGCCTGTTAAAGCTGACAAGTCATATTCCTATGTTCCAAGACTATTAAGGGTCATCATTTGTATGAGACTGCAAGATAATGAAGGAATGAATTAACGTGTGCAGTTGGAAGTAGATGATCCCAGAAGAATCTCGGTCCATCTTGCACCAATTCCACAACCTCCAACTCGGGATAATATTGTAGCATCTCAGAAATCCAGATTTGAAGACCAAGACAAAACAATTGACTATATTGTCGCATAAAATAAATTTAGATTGTCACTCTTTGTTTTTACTGGTCTAACAGAAATTCTACACATTTAGAGCGGAAAAGTACCCAAGTCAGGATAATGGGCATTACAAATTGTCCAATGCACAATAATGATAGCACTCAGTGTGTTGGTCTAGTTAGTACAAACCAGGACAACTTTTTAGGACCTCACAAGAAACATCTCTGCCAAGTTTGGTTAAATTCTGTTCGGCTATTCTCAAGAAGAAGATGAAAATGTTGTTTCCCATAGGGTTTCAATGCAAACTTTGACCTCCGCTGGTGGCCATTTTGAATTTTCAAATGGCGCAAACAGTAACAACACATGTTAAAGACATTCATAGGAACATATATACCAGATTTCAATTCAATCCCTTCAGCGGTTCTTGAGAAGAAGTTTCTCGACCAATCAGAATTTTCAAAGTCACATGGTTGACCATGTTTTTTGACGAATCTGCACAAAAGTAACAACTCTTGTGTAGGACCTCATAGAAAACATCTCTGCCAAGTTTGGTTTTGAATTATATAAAAGACTGTCAGTCCATTTTAGAAGAAGTTGGCAGTGCTGATAGAACAAAAAATAATAAGATGGCAAAACTTTCAAATTAAATTTACAATTCCAACTGACCAACTTGTGAAATTAACAACTCATTAGGGTTGATTTATTTTTAATTTTTGGTGTTTTAACGCCACTTTCAGCAATATTTCAGCTATATCATGGCGACCAGTTTTAGTGGTGGAGGAAGCCAGAGTACCCGGACAACCACCGACCATAGGGAAGCAAGTGGTAAACTTTATCATTAGAGTATATGGGATAAAATACAAACTATTTCATGAACAAGTTTTAATTAAATTGTCTAGGAATGAAACCCTTGTATTGTCCATATAGATCAGGATACTTGTCCCTAATTTTCCCCAAGTACAGCTTGGGATCACACATCTGACCCCAGCTCCAGGTCGGCCATGTGTCCAAATGGTATACTGGCGGTAGGCTGCATACCTTATGGATCTGTTGTAATCCTCGTTATGGGGCATTACTAGAAGTTCCTCTCGAAACATTCTAGCAACCCCCAACACTTCCTCATCAAGGACAATCCGATCAAAGTCCTGTAATAAAGAGATTTAATAAAAACAGAGTAAAGACAGATGGTTATACATTCATCTAGAAAAATGAGATCTATTTAAAAAAGAAATATAATTCATTATAAGTGAAATAGTTTGCACAAATTCAGCTTAGAGAAATAAAAAAAGTCTTATTTTGGAAGGAAAGATTTTCTCGTGGGACTTTCTTATGACCACAGTTTTATTTCGTTTTTTTTTGTTGGTATATGGGAGAACCATTTTGGTCTTGCAATTTTTTTTTTATCAATTTACCTCTCAAGCTATTCAATTTTAATTTTATATTATTTTTTCCTAAAAGATTATTTTGATTCTGAATCTTGAAGAAAAAAATTTGGCTGGACAGGAGAAAAAAATATATTCCGATTTGACATTTTCACAGTATAATCATATACTTGCCATTTTCACAGTATAATCATATACACAATTTTGAAGAAAAAAAATTATTCCAGCACTTCGCCAATCTAATTAAAATTAGATCTACGCACTTGCTCCCTATTTTAGATCTAATTATATCCCCGCTCCCCGAAGGGGGAGGGGGGTATACTGTTTTACGTCTGTCCGTCCGTCCTTCCAAAACATTTTTCTCAGCAACTATTGATGGCAGCAATCTGATATTTGGTCACAAGCTTCACATAGGTATGCCATATCGTGGGAAGCGTTTTTGGAACCATCAGATTCCTACTTCCTGTTTGCCGACTTAGTTGGTTTTTATACACATTGAACATATATGCACATTTTTCTCAACAACTATTGATGGCAGAAATCTGGTATTTGGTCACAAGCTTCATATAGGTACCCCATATCATGGGAAGTGGCAGGGGTATCATAAGTGAGCATTAGATCACAGTTCACCTGGTTTTAATTAGATTGGCACATCGCCGGAAAATAAGAAAATATGATTTCTGTGGCGTCTGAAAAAAAAATTTCTACGGCGAAAAAACGTGACAGCCCCCTTCAAGGTAAATGGTCAGTCCCATATTATTTTGCAGCAACTGTCTTGTGGAACTAGAAGTAAGGTTTCTTTTGTTTCTAATCCAGCCCAAATTTCTCTAAAACATTCCAGTCAATTAACAAATAAAACAACACTGGCTACGTCATTCGTTTTCATCAGACATGTATTTCACTGTGTTCTACATGTATGTCTCTGTTTTCATATTGTCGGTAAAACTGCCTAAAATAAATTAATTTAACACGTGTATCAAAATCTCGGGGAACAACTTCATAACTTATAAGAAGAAAAAAACTAATTTAGTTATTTTTAACGCCGGCAAAAATTTCCGATCGAAAATACGCAGTTGAGCTTGTCCCCATGGGGTGCCTCCTGGCATGTTTTCAATGGTTATCGTGGAAATATCGGCTGAATCTGTTAAGGTATGTAGTTTTCATTAAAGAAAATCTATTCCTGATACAGAAATTATTTATTCTACGTCTTTTAGATACAATCGGTTCGCAAATAGCTTTTTTCCTCAACTTTTATAGAAACTTACCTCAATATCCATGCTGCAGCATCCGGGCTACTGACATAAAAATAGATAAATAAATAGAGTTGGCCTCGCCCAGGTCAGTGCATTATTAATTAGCTTCCGGTAACGATGGTCAGCTTTTTTAGTCGAAAAAACAACGTTTCGGAGCGTATTCGTCAATAATTCGGTGTTGAATCTTCATTTTATGAAGATCAGTACGGAAATCGACAATAATTTTGGGTATGAAAAAATTACGCAGCTGGTAGACAATATCCCTTTAAACAAGTAACTACACACAAATTCTTATCTACATAACTATCTAAAATAATCTCATTAATATGTTGCCCTGGCTTAGATTGTTTGAGTTGGTCACCAACACGAATTTTTACAATATTATCATTAATTGCAGTATTTCTGATATCAATTAATTGTAATGATTGTAGTCTTTGAGCAGTTAACAATTAATGCTAATAGAGCCGAAAGTTTAAACGTTAATTGTTTGAGTATTAATTTGTCGTTTTCTAATTTAGCTAAATATTTTAATAAGTCTGAAACATTCCAGGTAAAATTATATCTAGACAACGAGGGTTTCATGATGAAAATTCCTCTCATAAACCGTTTAACTAAATCATGTTTACCAAGTGACACAACTCCGTCTATTGAAATAAAAGTGGAAAGTGCTGACCTAGCCGTATTAAGTCCGCTATATCCTATTCCACTGTGGAAAAGCCGGGCTAAAAATTCCAGTACCGAATTTACAGTTGGTGACATGGAATTAATTTGTCTCTCGGCGCAAAAACATAGCCAGTTTTGGATATAACTCCAATATTGTTTCCGCGTAGATTCACGCCATGTCTGCATGATGATTTCGATAACGTCATTTGATAGTCCTCTACTTTGGAACGATTGCCTGATAATTTGAAGGCTGTCAGATGAAGTTTTTGCAGAATCGGGTGTATTTTGCTCTCGTCCGACGGTAGTGTCAATAGAGTCTTCGTTACTGTTAGAAGTCTGGGACAATCCACAAGTAGTTGCAGTATTTTGGGAAACCAAAATTGAGTCGGCCATAATGGTGCTACAAGAATAATGTCTGCCTTCTCTTCCATTATTTTCTTTAACACTGCTCCTAAAATGCTAAAAGGAGGGAAAATATAAGAGAAATTAGTTCCCCAATGTTCAGAAAAAGCATCAACAAATTTTGCGTTTGGGTCAGGTTTGTATGAACTATATACACACTAGTTCTAATAATAAAACCCTAAATGCTCGCTTACTCGCAAGGGTTATAACGGGATGCCATTACACGTAATGGAGCAGCCGCCGAGATTTTTTGCGCTCGCTTATAGAGTTTCTGACGCCTGCATTTATCAATAATAAGACATAACCTTTCCTTTTGTCCATTATTATAACAAGTTTTTATCACCTACCAGTATTTTAGAATGTAATTCCCACAAAATAAAAATCCATGTTTACTTTCATGTTTGAATTTCGTCATTTCCGGCCTTACTATTTGGATGTCGATACCATATTTGGCGATTAAGGCGGGAATGTTTGCATCAGCGTCGTAAACATCGTAGTAAGAAATACCATATTTAGAAAAGCTCCGCCTTCCGTAGTTTCCGGTTATGACAAACATCGATAAATTTGAACAAGGTTGTTGCTACCTTTGAAAAGCATATATTTCTCAGCCAAACCGATTTAACAAGGACTGGGATCATCAGTAATAGTTATAATGAAATGTTTGAAGCGTAAATAGTGAGTTTTTATGTTTCAACTGAAACTTTTTTGTTGCTCCATTGTGACGAATGGGACCGCGTTGTAGCTTTGCCGAGACACAAGTTTGTCACAGGAGCTACATTATTGCAGCTATATATACACCGTCTCCTATCCACTCCGACTCCGAATGTTTGGAATCGACTTCTGGCAGCATCCTTAGACGGCACACAAGGTAAGAAATCTGCTTATTTTAAGACTTTAAAGAAGCAATTAGAATACAAGTACATTAAGTAGATAATTTTCATATAATATACTTTGTATTACATCTTTCTGTAAGTTACCAGTCAATAATTGATAAGAAATCCCTCTTCTCAATTGGGTGACGACCCGTTGTCATTTGTTTTGCTGTAAATAAGTGAAGATTTTGTACCATTTCAGGGGCGGATCCAGGGGGGGGGGGCGCACCCGCCCCTCCCTAAAATTGGAAAAAATATGATTTTTTTGCGTAAAATCGTGATTTTTCACACGAAATACCCCAAAAATGTTCGCGCCTCCCTCCGCTCGGCGCAATTTTTTTAAGTGCGCCCCCCCCCCCCTAACTTGAAATCCTGGATCCGCCCCTGCATTTAATCAGAATGTTGTGAGAAATCGGTATGCAATTCGTAGATTAATATATATTCTTATGAAAAGTAATCGAAAAAACAAGAAAATACGAACGATCATGTCTATTTTTTACGCTTCCAATACACTGCCATGGATTGATGTGTACGTGTTTGGAACAACGGTTTTGTTCACATGTGTACGGTTTGGAACGATGTAACGCTAGAAAAGTGTACGGTTTTTATTTTCAAACTAGAGTCATTTTTGTCTTGTCTAACAGGTTATGGCACGACTATTATTCTGAAGCCAATGAAATATAAAAAAAACTTTTATCCGATTAAAATGTGAAGTATGATAATAGTGTGGTCAGCATCTTCTACTAAAAATACAGTCCGACAAAAGTTAAGCACCACCTGACTTAGCTGCGGAACCGTAGCCCTTTATGGTCTTATTAATAATTTTTTTTCTTGGCAGACCATAGGGCTACGGATTTCACTCTATCAAAAATTTGCGGAACTCCTACCAAGAATACGTCGCACCTTTCAACAGTAATTTTCACAACAAAACGCTTTGTGAGAGCAGAGTCATGTGGATAACTCGTTTCGTTATATATTTATCTATCGCTTTTCATATTTACTTACTTATTATTATTCATTTCTAGCTCATTATAATAAAAAATGTTTCGATATTAACTGATTTCACCTACTTAATCCCGCCATCTTGTCTCTGTTATACCCCACTCGCTTTGAGGTCACATGACTTTTGAGAGATGACTCTAACAGCTCTCACATAAAATATTCTTCCAGAGGATCAAGAAGCCGCTTGCGACCAAGATTTGCATTGAGGCATTTCTTTAAATATCCATAATACTGGGTGGGATTTCCGACAAGTTCAAACACTGACATAAATATTTTAACATTTGGGAAACCTGTATAGTATGAGATGTCTTTATCTGAAGACAACATTTTTTTTCACGGAAAATGATTTTGTTTGCAGTTTTAAATTTTGTTCTGTCAATTGCCTGTTCTTTCGTTCAAGTTCATTTATTTTGGCTATTAGATCAATGTTTGGATTCAATGCACTGGGAACGTTATCACCAGACGGTCCAACTTCGATTTTCTCAACATTATTAAGTTCAGATACCGGCAAGCTTGTGACCTCCGGGTGGGGAGATTTTTGGGAAGTATTATTTATTTTTTTGCCGTCTTGCTTCACTTGGTTCTTTTCATATTGTCTCATTTTATCTTTAGGATTTTTCCTACCACTCTTTGCACCAAATTTTTCTCCAATTTCGAGATACGGAACGTCATTTTTCTTGCGTTCGCCACCAAAGAAATGAAAAGAGCAAACTCGACTTGACGCTTTCAGATCGTTTTTAGTCAATTTAAGGGCTTTCAACCATTTTTCTCGTATTTCAAATTTCTTAGGAAATGGTATGAAATTAATATCTTTGAATTTTCTGGAAGTCCTATGACAAATGATGCAAATATTTGGCATTTTTACGGCTCAGCTGATTTTGTTTACGTTTTCTGGTTCAATAAATATGGCGTCGTAGCGTCCTCGTAATTTGTTTACCCATAATGCAACGTCATTTCTGAATTGGTCCATTGGATTTTGTTTTGATGCTGGTGTCCTCTCAAATAAATATGAATGCAAGATTTTAGGATAGTACTGTAGGCCCTTACAACATCTAAAATTTATAACATAAAAATTCCTTTGGAAGCGGATTAAACCATATTACATTAAATACTAGATTTACATTTGCCCGTCTTTTTTAAGTATAAATATTTTACTTTATTTTGCTTTTTTCTAATTTCCTTTTACTTCTAATGTACAAAAATGTTGTGTATTTTCACTAGATAAGGAAAGGCAAAATAATTGTCCATCTGCCATTCTCCAGTTTTAGTAATATTTGGATGTAAATCTAATTTTTAATATATAGTGATCTTTAAACTTTACATATCACTTTCGAAGATATTTCATTGTTTTCATGATAACCTAAATTCAATCATGAAGGAATTGAGACCACCAATCTTTGGAAAATCAAAGATAAACTTTATCCACTGCATTGAAGACCCTGAGGTGACCTCTGGATGGTTATTTACTTCGGTGCGTTTGTTTGGTTTATGGTGAACGCCAAGACGTTGATTGTATACAACGTTACGTTGCCATATATTCCAGAACGTAACGATAAAACGTCACCTCACGTTGCAGGTGTTCATGACGTTCACGCACATGCATATTTCCAATGTTTTAAAGGCATTTGACAAATTGTATGTAAATGCAATGATAGCTCACAAGTAACTTATGTGCTCCAAAAGGGTTAGCAGTTCCTGTTCTTACTTGACATTTGATTAAGATTAACGGGCAAGTCAATTAAGGAGGGAAACAAGGGAAAATATATGGCAATTAACAGAAATGTTGGATTAAAAAACAAACAATATTTACATCGGAACGAGTTTACTTTTTTTTTTTGCAATGAACAACATTACATACTAACATTCAAATTATTTAATAGAATCAAGCTTTTGAGTGACATTAATTAAAATTTACAGAAAGGATCAGAATTAGGGGTAAATTTGTACACCATGATTTTAGTAGAAAGAAAACTATAAAAAGTCTTTAATAGATTGTCCGACATTATACAGTAGACAGTACACTGAATATACATTGTACATGTACACTGAAATACGCCATTTCCCTCTAATACGAAGATGTGTCTATTATATTCTTCAGGTATTATATCTACTAAAGCACTCTTCAATACATAGTCCAACTTTACAGTTAGGACACCACCACTGTTTTCCTGAACAGGTCGTGAGAACTTGAACACACAACACAATTTCTTCCTCTTCCCATCTGGTATTTTCTCTAGGAAATGTATCTCCATGGCATGATTCTTGTTAACTACCTGTGCTCCTGTCTCACCACTCGGACTGGCTGATTTCTATGCGCTTAAGAATGCAAGAAACATTATATTTCTGGGACCTTATTCACAAAGCACGCGTTAATTACTGTAGCGATCAATAACTTATTATTTAAACATATATATACATATGTATATAATATCATCGTTGTAGTATTGAACCGTGTGAAATATTTTGTCAAAACGCCTATTGACATTGTAATTCAATAAAAGGACACGGTAATTATTTTATACAACAATTTATACAATCGCCTTCTTTCGAATTTATTCATTTGAGACAATTTTTTCCTCAAAAATAGCACTGTGATAAGATTAAAATGTACTTACATGACATGTTAAAGTACCTTTCTCCCATTATTACAGCGTTTTAACCCCGCTGAACCAGTGGTGGAAAAATCTGTAATCCTGAGGATTAAAATGTCTCGTACCTTTCCCCGCATTTGACTCGTTTGACGGCTTTTGAAATAAAGTTCGTGTTAAATAATGGGAGAAACAAATTCTCCTTTTGTTTCCCATGTGGGTTACCAGGGGAGTAGCTGAGGCTTAATAGTGTGCACGCCATAATTCTTGAGAGGGGGAGGGGGTTTGGGATTTTTTTTTTGACGAGATGCAAAATGGTGCGATCTGGGGCCATTTCAGGGTTTCATATAACATAGAATCAAGCCCCCCCCCCTATTTTAATGACTATGATAGACAAGAATTTCTTAAAATTGTCCAAAAACTGCCCTTCGTGTCTTAGCAGATACGAACACCTCCATTGCTTTGTACAAGTCCACTTCAAAATCTCGCTTAATATATGCGTCAATCCAAGGGAAGATAGCCTGTCATTCTTCATGATCGACCTAACATAAGTTTACACTAAATGGCATTTCAGCAGTAGCGCTTGCTACTGGCATAGTTAACAAAACACATAGTTTTATCAATATTGTATCTTTAGAAGGATAGAGAACTGGATTTACAGAATCAAGTGTGGTACAAAGTGTTGTTGGCAAATCATTACGTTTAGTAATGACCCAATGGGTTCGCCATTTGGCTACTTCTCTCCTGAAATCCTCTAATGACAAATAAATGTCAGCCTGATATGCCTCGTATATTGTAGCAACATGATCATCAGTTAATTTGTCTACAGCACGGGGCAGTAGATGCTGTGCATGGAAGCGGTTTTCTGATTTAAGGAGACGTGATTCAAGTTGGTAATCAAATTGTCCAAAAATGGATAGTACAAAGAAATTCGCCAATACTGTTTTGGCGTTTCCGCGGGATGATTGACTCTGGTAGTCTGTCTACCACATCGCCTGGGCATACTATCAGATACACCACGTATATCAAAAGATTTGGCTAAGCTAAGTGCAGAATTAAACCGATTCGTCCTGTCGTTCAGCTCTTAGCATTTCAATCACGGTCTTGGATTCTTTGATTGCTTCAAGAAGGTCGCATTCGTTATCTTGGAGGAATGTTGACAGATAAACAGTGCTATGTAAAATATGTTACGCTACTACCAAAGCTATGATAAACAAACCGCATGATGGATGCAAGAAACTTTGTCATCGCCTTGGTTTTGTAAGCGTTCTAACGCATGGATCACAACTGGATATCGACGTCTTAAAGGTATACAATGCGTCCGCTCGACTTGTCCATCACATAATTGCCATACAAAAGTAACTAGTACGTCTTATTAGTGATATATTAATTATACTGTTAAAATTAACAATACATTTGTTGGTTTTTATTGGGTTTTTTTAACCTGTCGATGTGCACGCCATGGCGTGACAGCGTATATGCAGCTACGCCTCTGGTTACGATATTTCTCCACTCGAGACAGTTGAATTTAAAAATTTTAATTTAGCTCTCTTGAGTGAAGAAATATCGTAACCCACGGGCAACTGAAGGAGAATCTATATGTAATTTCGTTCAAACGTTTGGTTTATCACATCTAAAACGGGTGTTATCTTATTTAACACCGCCACCTTTTATTGATGTGTCTGTGTACTCTGTATCAATAGCGGAAAGTGAGTGGTTATATGTACCCGTGTGTTAGCTGCATAAATTTCTCGCTGTTTCTACGATTTTTCTATTAGATTTTTTTTTATTTTTTGTTTGTTTCTAACTATCTGTACTACTGAGGGTACTTGTACAATGTGTAATTTGTTTGTCAAGAATACATGTTGATGAGGAAGTCAAGTTGTACAATTTAGTATAATAGTTAAAGGTCGTCTAAAAATACAGGGGCGTAGCTAGCCTTTTTTGCAGTGCAAGCAACCATACCTTGGAGAGGGGGTCTTTTTTTTTTACTAGATGCAAAATGGTGCGTTCTGAGGTGTTTTCATGGGTAAATTGAATACATAAGCAACACATTGATTTCATGATTTGTTAGACAGAATTTACTTAGAATTGCCCAAAATCTGTTCTTCGTGTCTTAGCAGACACGCACTTCTCCATAACTTTGTCTAAATCCACACTGAAATCGCGATGGATATGCATTAATGCTAGCGATGACAACCTATCGTTATTCATTGTTGATCGTACATATGTCTTCAACCGACGTAGTACCCTGAACGATCGCTCTGCGGTAGCACTTGTTACCGGCATTGTCAACATGATACACAAGATGGTATCTATAGAAGGATATAGCACCGGGTTTACTGCACCAAGTGTCTCACAAAGTGAAATTGGCATCTGATCGCGAGGTGTTATACTCCAGCGTGTTCGCCATCGAGCGACCCCCCTCTTGAATTCGTCTAAATTACATGTCAGGTCAGTCTGGTATGTCTCATACAATGTCGCGATTTGTTCGTTCGTAATATTTCCTATAACACGAGGAAGCAGATACTGTGCATAAAACCGATTTTCTGATTTTATCAGACGCGACTCCAATTCCATTATCATGTGGTCTATAAACGCATAGCACAAAGAAACTTTCCAATACTGTTTTGGCGTGTTTGCAGGGTGATTGGCTCTGGTAGTTTGTCTTCCACATCGCCTCGGCATATTTTCAACGATATCGAAAGGTTCTGATAAATCTAATGCCGATTGATACAATTCATCCCAAACTGATTCATCGAATCGTTCAGCTCGTAACAACTCAATGACAATTTTACATTCTTTTGTAATTGAATTTTCACAAAAAGCCACGAGACTTTGTTTTCCACTTTTTAAAAAAAAATTATTATTCCTTATTTATTTTATTTTTTTTGCTCTTTATTTTTTTTTCTTCAGCACGCCGATGTGCACGCAACTGCGTGTTGGCGTATAGGGAGCTACGCGCCTGAAATATTAAAATAAAAGGTCAGGTCGGAACAGCATTTAAATACAATCAATACAATATTGCAAAATATCTTCATATGATATATTGTAGATGTTGTTTCCTTTCAATAATTATTTACGTGTCACTAAATTTTAAACTTATTCAGTAAAATTATGTAAATTTGTTTCATGATATATTCTATTCTGAAAGCGCATAGTTCATAGTAGTTCAACATAGATGCCCATCATGTTTCAATTGATAAAATAGGGGCCGTCGTGGTCTTGGTCATATGGTAGTTGGATTTACAACTAAATATGCAATCAGTGCCTATTACCACTAACGTTGTGCATTCGAATCTCGATTTATCGGCAGGTCGTTGGTTTTCTCCGGGTACTCCTGTTTCCTCCTCCAATAAAACTGACGCTAAGATATAACTGAAATAGTGTTGAAAGTGGCGTTAAACATCATAACCCTTAAACCGTAATTGGCAAAATAATTTTCTTTTGTCTATGTGCTACACATTTTTACTTGTCCATCTAAAATAAATGTTAATCCAATTGTTCATACATTTCTATTCTCTGTTCTGAGCTTACCATTCAATACAGAAAATCAATCTCTCAAGACAATTTCTAAGGTATAGCAATGTTTCTCAAATCTTGTTACCTTTGTTGTTATTTTATTAGTATTGTCAGACCCCACCTTGCACACGAACTGTATCAGTAGTGTAATTGTTAGGGTGTTCGCCTTGAATAGGGTGGTCAAGCCAAAAATTGAAATGCTAATAAATCATCCAATTATAGATTAATATGACAGTACATACAAAATGGGAAATTTTGGCACAAAAATTATTAAAATCGGTTGAGCTGTTCAAAAGTTATGGCCTTTTCGGTGAGCCAAAAGTGGTCGATTTTCTGTTTTTTGGAAAAATGTAAAAAAAAAAAAGACATTTTTGGACCAAAATATATTATTTTCACTACCTAATAGGTTATCATGCTTTCTTCTATAGTAACGTATCCTCCTTATGCTTCAAAAAGAGGTATTATACACACCTGTAGGTGTTATATGAAAAAAATGTCACAGAATTTAAAACATTGAATATTACCTTTGGACTTAGTTTTTTTAATTTATGTGTCAGCCGTCTGCTTGTTCAAACTACCAGGTTTGTGGTCAAATATCTTCAAAAACCTTTAACTTGCAAGGCTGAAACTTGCAGCACTGTCCACAAAGTGCCCAGTCTCTAGGTAAAAATATCAAGAATATCATTTATTCAATTAATATATATATTTTTTTAATATTATTTCCTTTGCGCAGGCCTCCATAATTTTAACGTCAAATTTTATTCGAAAAATCAAGTTTTTGGTCATAAAAAATCTGAAAAAAGTACTAGAATTTTTCTGAATACTGATTTTGGTAGGGAAAAGAACCCTCTAACAGGGAACACCTATATTTATCAGCAAAACAAATTCTCAGTCTGTAGCGCCAGAATTATAAACTCCGCAGATTAATATTTTGAGCTCTGTAAAGTGTAAAAATAAGTTATTTCAGGGAATTAATTATATTTTGTATGTTCAAATTGATATTTTTATGGTAAACAACCTCAATATCCATACATCAATGAAGTTATTATTACAGTTTGTGTAAAAACTGCCATTTTTTCCATTGAAAAGGTCAATTTTCTTTGTTCAATAAAAATTTCAGATAATTCCCGAAATTGATACAATTTCAATAATTGTCGAATATTATAATATTAAATGTTCAAGTGTTTGGTATTATTTTGATCCTATAACTGTATACTACAAGGAGAAAACTATCAGCAACCCCAATTCTGACACTGGTATGAACTATGTCCTGGTTCATTAGCACTCTACCTGGAAATTTAGTAAAAATAATATTTCAATTATGGCCCCATATTCCATGAAAAATCTTATTTGGATTATCAGATATGTTCTCTGTACAATTTATAAGCCAGCCTTGAAGTTATTTTATCTTTTAAACATTTAATTAGCACATTTTATACATGATTTTCATTTTTTTGTCTGGGAAAAACCTCAAATTTGACAATTTTAGCTGATTTAAGCGAACAGTTCATGCGATTAGAAAGTCCCAAATTTTCAAAGTTATCATTTTTATTGTCACAAATCAATAAACTGTTATCTTCTACTATTATTTATAATCTTAATTCATAACAGTCCTCAATGTCACTCTCTTTTCCTTTATATACTATAATTTTACATTTGACGACTACAAATAGTGCTGTGTCCCACCCAGTTCATGACCAACTTATTCCAAATGAAATCTTTGTGATTTCTTTAAATTGTGTGTTTTGTGATCCTATGCATATCCTATGCATATTTGATTAACTGAATCATAATCAACAGCATCAACTTTCAGAAGTGTCATTTTAATGATTTAAAACTCTTAATGATCTACTGAGATGCCACGATCACACCTGTAAAATAAAAATAAACATTTAAAATATGTTATACAGAATAAAAATAAAGAGCTAAAAATAATTGATCTTTTCCAGAAATAGTTTATCATACATGTACAAATGAAAAAAGCTTTAACCCAGTCCGCAAAGTGACGTTGGTCCAACGTCGGTTAACGGTCGTCTCTGACGTTGCTTTGACGTCGAATGCCAACGTTGGCCCGTCGTTATTTATTTTGCTCATCGGGTCGACGTTGGCGCGACTAATTGGCTCGACGTTGGCCCGACGTTGCAATGTCTTATTTCCAATGGTTTCCCGACCAATATCCAACGTTCAAATACTGTGCATTGGTCGGCAACACGTCTGCCCCGACGGTATGTTTGATCGTTGGGCCGACGTCAAATCAGTATAATCCAACATCTTTCTTGTATAACCACAAAGCAAACCATCACCTTATTTGTAACATTTAGTGTACACACAAACGTTAGGGTGTATTAGTCTTGTATGCCTTTCTGATTCGTGTAGTACTTAGCTTGTTCAATACTTATTGAATAACGGTACACTGCCGTCACTTTACTCCAAAAATTAGAACAATTTTGATGTCGTTTGTCTTACTTAATCTTTTTAGGAGGTTAATACTCCTTTTACTCATTTATAAACGTTAAATTATTACTAGGGGGCCCGGGTGGCTCAATGAGTTAGGTCGTTGGATCTAACAATTCATACAAGCCTATCACCAATACGGAGTAGGTTCGCGCCCGGCTTTGTAAATTACAAAAAGGGTGCACTCGACTCGCAGCCGCAAGTGATAAAGTTTACCAGTTGCTTGCCCATGGTCGGTGGTTCTCTCTGGGTACTCCGGCTTCCTCCACCACTAGCTGAAATATTGTTGAAAGTGGCGTTAAAACACCAAAAATCAAATCAAATCATAAATTGTTAATATCAATTCGGAAACCCTTTATAATTAATGTGCCATTAAAAGAGAAGAAAGCACAGTTATGCATTTTTATTTACATGTTCTTGCCTTCCGGCCGCCGTTTCAGCCAGTTTTTTTTATTACACCTTCAATTCTGTCATCCGTTTCGTTTTTAGTCGTGTTGTTCTTTCGTACTGCAGCTGTAAAATAAGAAAATAGGATTTAGAAAAGATATCAAATGTATCTGTTAAACTAGCGATGGTTAAACTCGATAAATTAATGTAAAATGAAATGAAACATGATTTAAAAAAAAGAGGTTAGGGATTTTTAACTTTGAACACTGCTCTTGGAAGGCAAATTCAAACAGATTTAGTTTTTAAATCAGCAAGGCTTCCATTGACGAAAACATTCTTTAAATAGCGCAGGTTTTATTAGATTTTTGACACATCTAGCTATTGTCTCCACGCTGATCAAGTCGACCTTGCATGTTTTGTAAAGGTGTAAAGATTCAAAAAGTAACAAACTGGTTAGGGAATTATTTTTACCTTTTACGATGCTGCATACACTTAGTGCCTCGAATGATTTTTTAACCCCTTTCCAGTTCAGGGTGATGGCAACATCTGTGGTCATCAGGGCGTTCAGAATCCGTCTCCCACAATCTCTTACATTGTCTCCACCAATTCTACCCAAATAGCTTATCTACAAAGTACCATAATTGTTACTAGGATATTATCAGAAAATGATTTAAAAAGATACAGTTGCAGTATTGATACAAATTTGTTCTGATTTGTTTTCTAAAAATGTTCAATGACATTGCATGTTCAAATAAACTGAAAGAGGCATTAGCTACGATTTTGACCCAAAAAAAATAAATGTTTTGGAAATTGGTAAATAGCTTTACAATGATGAAATAAAGGTAACTATTTCACATTAAGCAGCTTATCGTATCACTTTTCGCCTTTTGAGAACGAAAATTACCATCGATTTATTCCTTGCAAGCAAATAATTTGAAGTCGCTTTCTCTGTATGCAACTGACCTTACTAGTGACAGGTCAAAACGAATAATTTGTATTTTGTCGCTTATTATAAATTATAAGACATTCATCTACGAGGATAAAAATAAATTTGAGTTAAAATATCATAACTATTATGTGTGCAGACTCACTACATGGCCAATACTTTTAAACCGTTTACCACGAATTACGTTTACATGAGTAATCATTAATCACTTTAAAATATTCCCACAAGTATATTTTATATTTGATACACAACATCTGGGGATTTCGTGTAAAGCAAGATCAACATCTGTTCGGTTTGGGATAAAGTAATAAGTTGTAATGTAATACCGCATCTACTATTTCACTTTAGTACTGCATTTGTCTTATAGTTGTCACAGGTGCTCACAAACACCTGTCATAGTTTGTGTCTTATTTACATAGTTACACATACAAATATATACACGACATACACATTGACTATAATATAAATGCTTAGACACCATCCAATTGACCTCTTAAATATTAAATTGCATTAATTCCCCGAGATTCCTTCATAAATATGGTTGCTATGGCAACCTTTTATGTATCTGACCTCTTCCCTTAGTATTAAACAATATATTCTATCAGCTAAACTGTCTTGATCATTACACACACGCAATCAAACTAGCATTACATTTCATGTTTGACCTTTGAGACGGTTACATTTATATAGCAATAAACTTTGAAGAATGTGACCCACCAGATTTATATTTTAGTCAATTGTAACTGCATAATCGCTCTCTGAATAATTTCAATTTCATAAACAAATTTGAAAAATAACGTATCAAATTCAAAATATCCCTAAAAGTTTTATAAAAACTCTCGATTTAAACTTCTATTTAAAGTTTTATTCAGAAGGGGGAAGTGTTGCAAATTAACTTCGCCTTTCTTAATATATTACTTAAATTTTGACAAAATTAGGCTATAATTAACCCATTTTTTTCAGTCACTACTTGCAGGATCTATCATCACTCCTATATTTAAAATAGCTGGATCACCACAAGCTAAATAAATCAAAAGCCATTTTGGTTATATAAAACTCAGCCTTTTGTTTAAAAAAAAAGTAGTCTTAATAAATCGTTGCTAACAAAATTCCATATGAATCAGTTACACGTATGACTTAAAGCATAAATAAAATTAAGAGATAACTTACACGAGTTTCTGCTAGCCGCGAGTCTCAAAATGAAAATGGCGTATGCGGTTTAATTGGTCGCGCGGGAAAACCACAGGAATCAGTATCGATGTTGTTAATGATGATAAATGAAATCCCCACGTACTAGATTTCATTTCATGGCCGTAACGCAATGGAGGCAAATGAGGCAAATGCCTCACTTTTAAAACGGCAAGTGTAATCTTTTGAAAGCAAATAAAATCTTTTTTTTCTTCAAAATTTGTCTAAATTAACCCCTTTTGCCTCACTTTATTCAGACCCGGCCTACGGCCGTGCATTTACAATCATTGTTTTGTGTGTGTGTGTTTTAAATACGGGTTTTAAATCTAGAATTAAGATATAAACAATCATACGTCAAATATTCAAACCAAGCGTCGGCAAATAACCTAATGCCGACCGTCGTTTTGTCAAAGTTAACCCAACGTTGGTGAAAAGACGAGAACCCAACCGTTGGTCTGTCAAATCTAACTCGACGTTGGCGAGGAACCGAGAACCCGACCGTCGTTATGCCATATCTAGCCCAACGTCGGCTGAAGAACGGAAACTCGACTGTCGCTTTGCCTACACTAATCCTACGTTGGTTCAACGTCGTCAAGCCGACGCCGACCTACAGCCGACCATTACGACCTTTTACCGACGTTGGTTCGACGTCACCCTGCAGACTGGGAATACAATGCACTCTTCGACTAAAAATTATCTTTATGCATATATGCTAGGTGGCAAATAGATTCTATATGAAAAATAGCATTATTCCAGAAATGTTTGCTGCATGCATCATAAATGTTCTGTCATACCAAACAAGTTTGCACACAGTAATGGTGTAATGAAAAAAATGTAATTAATTAAACTTAGCATATCACATGCACTGCCACTGATTACATTGTATATAGCCAGAATGTTAATACATTCACATACTGTAATGTATGCATTAAGCATATATTTCATAAAGCTTCCCTAATAGCACTGAAACATAATAATTATGTTTTATAACAATTTAAATAAATTGTTTCAAAAATGTTGCATGGAAATTCATGTTACTATTTAAAAACAATTGTCCTATGTATTGCTACAATATACACTAGGAACTTAATGAGAAATGCATAAAAAGTTTTCATGTAGACAAATTTCATTTAAAACCAAAAAATATAAAAAATCTTGAACATTTCACAAAAGATGCCCCCTTTTCTAAAAATATCAAAGAATACCGGAACAACTCCTTTATATATAGATGTATTAATAAATCCCGATAAATTCCGAACAGGCATGATTACGTCACCAAAGCTCTGCTTGGATAAAGTTATTTATAGATTGGGAGAATTTGACAACTTTATATTGATGCTTGCCGTTTTCGCCATTTTTCGAGTAAAATAATAAAATCGTGAATTAAATCCCATCTCTTTTTCATTTATCGAAGCAAAGATATATATTTATTCAGTTCGTGTAAAGTTTCTGTGCGTTTTTTGTGCATCTTTTGTTTTCAAAATTAACCCCCATTTGATCCGGTTGAAAACGATATTTCTTTTGAGAATAAAACTATATTTTAGAAGAAGTTTTGTTACTTACCGTGCATGATTGACCTCCGTGGTCTGAATACATCAATGCTAGATAATTATTGTATCAATTGGTAGAACAATACGTCGGTAAATTCCATTTTTCTTTGGTACAACTCTGAAATTGTCCTGGCCAAGATGGCGGAAGACATACATCCCGGTCATGCGCCACACAATGTCCGATAACTCTTCCCGCTCAACTCTGATTGCAAAGTAAGAAAATATGGACCGAACATCCAATGATTTCCGGGAGCTATTACTGCTTATCCATTGAAACCTTGGCGACATATCTTTAGAGGAAGGTCCAGATTATTGATATCTAACTGTTAACTTTTTGCGGAAAAGCGGTAAGCGAGTTTAAAACACTGTTTTGTAAACTTTTATATTTTACGTTACGATTTTGACTTTTAAAAAATTCTTAACAGTCGGATTGGTAAAATTGAAGACTTTCTGCAAATTTTAAGCCATGCATGAAGAATATTGGTCCAGGGATAGCTCCCGGGATTATTTTTGAAAATGGGCTGTTCGTTGACACATAAATCAAGATGGCGTCCGATTTTCTCGAAACGACTTCACTTTGGACGTTCAGTAGTAGTACCCAATCATATTTTCAATGCTTATAACTACCAAATTAATGAAGATCTAGTTTTCAAGTTTTATCTGATATGTTTTTTATCACGAAATAATAAATTTTAGGTGTTTTTCTAATGAAATGAAAAAGGTGAAAATTCGGGTTTTTCTACTCCGACAGAAAATAATAACGCTATCGACGACTACGTTTGTCCTCCCTACCTTGAATGCGGTAGATCGCGAGTTCGAGTCCCGGTCGTGTCAAGACTCTCTAAATCTTTACGCAACATTAAGAAGAAAGAGCAACGACTTGGTGTTTCGAAATCAGGATAATGTGTCCGAGTACCGGAGTGGAGCGACATGTGTACCCGTGAACTGTTGTTTCAATGAGCTAGAATTAAAACAAATTCAACAAAGCGTTTTGGTCTCGTACAAAGCGGACATCATCCTCATTATCTCATTGAATTTAACTTATACTCGCCATGATATAGCTGAAAAAAGATCATTTGGCGTTAAACAACAATCACTCTCTTTCACACGTGGACATAAAAACATCCAACCGAACAGCATTCTTTTGTCAGAGTCGAAGTAAATGTATTTCTTGTTGTAAAGAAGTGCATAGCGCATTAATTGCTTGAGAAGTGATTCGATTTCAGGGTGTATTTAAATATATTTTGGCGCGTTTTTTAGTTGTCGAGAAAAACCAGTAACTAGTTCGACGGGTTAATTAGCATGAGCGACAACGATTCAGATATTCAAGAAATGGCTAACGAAGGCACGCCCGCTTCTCGACAAGACACTTCACCTGACGCCTTTTATCCTGCAGATGCTTTAGCTATGTTTACCAGGCAATTAGATAACGCTTTACAAAAACAGAAACAAGAACTGTGTTTAGAGATAGATGCTAAAATAGGTTTGCCAGAAAAACCTACAGCAGTGACCACACCCAAATTTCGATTCGAAGGTAATTCCAAACAGCATGGTTACTGACAATAAAACTCAATCCATAAAAAACGTCTCTCATGTGTCTGTTGTTTCTCTGTATTGTAAGACAAGAAAGTATTTATGTTCGGATGAACATAGTGAAGGAGAACATAAGGTATATTTCTTGTATATACCTTCAACTCTTCGGGGTAAAATTGAGCATTGAATAAAGTTTATTAACTACTACGAATAGACACAATCGTTTCTTCGAGTTTACTAGGGAAGCAACTCATCCGTGTGCGAGTGTAGGTGAAATACTTCTTATTTGACGTTAGACATCAGTCAGTTAATCAATATTCTAATATTTTCTATATACCAATTCTGATTTCGAACTCGCCTGAGTCAAGTGTACTTTAATTATCACTTGATAATTGATCATTATTCAGTTATATATATACAATATTGGTCTGTTGACGGTAAATATCGAATTTATTTGACAAGGCTGAGAAACGGGGTGAAAGACGAGCTTCTAGCGAGTCTTTCTCCCCGTTTCGCGCCGAGTCAAATAAATTCTATATTTACCGTCAACAGACCAATATTGTATTTATCCTGCAATTCACGATGTCCTAAAAAATAATCTTAACTCGTAAAAATGCATTTTTTAATGCAACGGAATCCTCACTATTTGGCGTAATAAAATACCAGATTTTTTTTGCTGACAAAAATTCGCGAACAAATAGTTCTCAAAAGGAAGTGAAATAACTTTATTTAAGTGAAGATTTATTGATTAAGGTGAAAATCTATATAGAAAATTGATAGTTTAGAACCTGAAATATATATATTTAATATGTTTTTCATAGATATGAAAACACATTAATTTAGCGATCATACGTCACATGCGGTCATACTTAAATACGCCTGCAGTAGTAACCAGGTAAATATATACGCCTGTGTGAAAAGGTATACGCCTGCAACTATATGGTTCACTTTTATTTTTATTTTTTTATATCAAATAATAAACATCCGATATATTCCTTTTACTAGTTTATATTAAAAAAAAATAAATAAAAAAGAACCATATAGTTGCAGGCGTCCACCTTTGTATGACACACAGGCGTATATATTTGCCTGGTTACTACTGCAGGCGTATTTAAGTATGACCCACACAGTTTGTAAACATGTGAAAGCATTACACACATACATGTATAGACGATTCGAGCATGTTTTAAGTAAACTAGGTAGAGTAGAGAAAACAGAAAGATTAATCATTTATCTCAACAAACTGAACTGATTCACGGAAATGTATTTAACAACGATGTCAAACACTCAAATGCTCAGTTATTGGGATATTTAGTCATTTGTGAAAATTGTGTACACATTCACCATTTGTTATGGATGACCACGCCGTAAAACAGAACTAATTTGACTTGACATATTTGTATTGGAACTGTAAAAAGGAACATCGGGATTGCTTCCACACGAAACATCAGAAGTGCTACTGGCTGTAGAATTTGTGGAGGTTTTACGAGGTAAGTTTGGTGAAAAGCATTTCTGTTAGTTTCACTTTCAGTGTTGCTGAGGATGTTTGATATTTTCTTGTGTCTTTCCTCACTCAATGTTGAGTAATTATTAATAAATGCCACATTGTTATGCCCTGATATTTGCATAATATCTATCCCCTCCACATTGTTTTCTCTTATTTTCTGGACGGGATAAGATATTTTCTGGCACTGATTGATTAATGTCTAATTTGCAACTATCCTTCATTTTTTTCATGAGACTATAATAAATAAATAAATAAATAAGCTTTATTTAGAGTCGGCATGGTTAAAACAACATACAACATAAGCTCTGTTGAGCTTTTAACCGACTGGAAAGTTTTCTTTCATGCACTTTTCTACCTGTTTCTAAAGCTCGTACAAATAAATTATGTATTTTGCGACAATGCAAGTATATAAAGGAGGAGAAGCTAATACCAATCTTCTGGACTTTACATAGGTTTCAATGGAAAATTGGAATTTATTTTTATAGAATAAAATAAAACTTTCATATATACATGGTAAATTGAAGAAAATCAAAATAGAGATCTGATTTAGTGTCAACAAGCACCAGATATGATTTTAATTACTATATTTAACTTCTGTTTGTATATCATAATCAAATGAATTAATATGCATTGAAGTCTACATGTATGTAGAATCCCCACCAACTATTTTCTTCATATCAAATTTGCTATTATTAAACCATAATCCATTGATTGGTAAATTACATAATGCGATGTCACTAAGGAACCAAGAATATTATGGACATAGGTGTTGTGACCAGAAAAATATTAGAGTGAAGGATATATTTTTCTGGAATGAACAATATTTACATGATAATGTTGGTTGTTGCGAGTAATGACTAATGTGCGAATATATTTTCTGAGTCGGATCATACAAAAATGCATTATGAAAGCTTGAAGTTTCAAATATTCAAACATTGCTAATTTAGTCTGCATTTTGTTCCTTTTTTCTTGTTATTTTATTAGTAAATATATAATAACATGTATTTTAATTATAATCAATGCTATATTAATGTCTTTCAGATGAATGGCTGGATTAATGGTTTAACAGTGTACAATGTACATGTGATGTTTGAAATAAGTGCAAAGACTATATATGAAAGAAATAATTGCATAAAAACCTATGAACGTTTTATAAAGATCTGATTAAACAAAGGACATTTTTCAAGAACTATCACTCAGTTGTTGCATACAGGCCAGGGGTATGTGAATCAGTTTCAAATGGAATTGCACAAAATAAAAAATGTACTGTAATCCTGATCAACAGTGAGTAGAATTCCAGCAGATAAAACACTAGTTTCAACTGACAAATCATACAACTTTGTTGGAATTTTGCAAAAGAAAAAAATGTTTTAAAAAAAGATGCAAAATGATTGGAGGAAGTGACTGAATACAATTATTCCAAATGGTTAAAACAAATTATATAGATATTTTGTGGTGTCATAAAGAATTCAGAATATAAAAAATTATCTATAATTTTAAAGTGACTTGATGCAATAGCAGGAATATGTGTTATTTTCACCTTGAAGAAATCTACTATCTGATATGTTGAAGTAATTGATGTGAATTAATTGAACATTTAATATGAAGAAATTTTATAATAAAATATATGTAGTACTAGTAATCTTAGAGTTTGATGTTCAAACTGTACTGAGTTATTTAACCATATAAGTGTGTTTAGTAAAGATTGTGGTGTGTGACTGCCCAGAACGTTTCTGTTATAAAGGATGTTAATTTCCTCATCTGTTGGAGGCAAGACTTTGGTTGTTCAAACTGTACTGAGTTATTTAACCATATAAGTGTGTTTAGTAAAGATTGTGGTGTGTGACTGCCCAGAACGTTTCTGTTATAAAGGATGTTAATTTCCTCATCTGTTGGAGGCAAGACTTTGGTTTATTCCCTTTGTCCTGTAGTTTTAGTTGCTTTTATTTTGTTTTCAAAGCTTCCCTGTCAAGTTATAAATGATTCGGATTTGTTTAATTTATTTTATTTTTATTTTATTTTATATGTCAGTGTCCGTCCACCTATCAAAAGTACAAGTGTGTTGAAGTTACCGAGTGTAAATTGTACATGCGCGTAGACGATACCAAAAATTACAAGAGAGACAATCCAGAATACAGAATTTAAGATCTTTGTTTTGATTTTTATTGACTTCTAGGATTTTTTTTATCGTAAAATATGTATAAAAAATATGAAATTTTAGAATTATTAGTTTCATTTTGTCGGTTTGTAAATTTACAAATAGTGAGAACGAAAACATTTATTAGAAAAAGACGACGTCGATTATTGACATTGGTTACGGTTAATATTTTAACTCCTTCACAGGAGAGCAAAAAAGTAGTTCCGGAATCTATGGGCGGGGCTTAAAAGTTTATTCGTAGGTTTAAAAGTTTATTCGTAGGCTTCAAAAGTTTATTCGTAGGCTACGAATAAAGCAAAAATTTATTCGTGTGGTATATTTGTACAGCAAATGTACTGATTGCAGGATAAATATTCATACGGAAGACGAGTTTACAACGATTGTTGATTAAAGTCACATGAATAGTATTTCAGTTACATTCATGACGAACACAAGTTTCAAACAATACCTCCCCTAGGCAACTTCTACATATGTCAACCGGTGACTTATACATAGGAGTTACTGCAAGGTGTTTTTTAACGTCTAAGGAGTGTAACATACTCATTAGATGAGCCACTCATTTATGTCCAGTCCGAAGGGCGAGTGGTATATCTGATTCATCCAACACAACCAGGGGACTCCTATTTCGGAAGTGATTTTACCCACTATATTTATTGGGTACTCCACGAGATATTTTCTTTTTACTATTTTCGGCAATGCATTTTTTTAAAGAACGAAAAATAATTAACTATCTCCCTACCCACCTAAAGTCGAGTAATATGAATCCTGGTTGGCCATATACAATGTTCCAAACGAAATGGCATCGTTTCAAGGTAACCAACTCATACAGTGAGTACTTGCTATTAACACCAAGTGAGCGATTATGTCAGCTATGTCATCGCGAGTAACGCTTTGATGAGATGACGATGTCTGTCTTGTACCAGAACAACACCTCCCGTTGTAATGTATTAGGTCAATGAAACAACAGTGCGCATATTGACGTTTCATTTAAATCAAGCACATTATTCTAACATTCTCAAAATTCTTTGTTTTTATACTGTATGCTTAGCGAAGAAGCTATATACCATAATGTATTAATGCTTCGTTAATCCCCACCATTGATCGAACGGTATATCGAACCCACGGTCATCCAATCTCGATGTGGGGTAGGCACGATGATCATTACTCCTGGAGAGGTATCATACTTAGAAAAACATACAACCCCATAAGTTATAGGTAATTCAAGTCGATTTTTGGCTATTCAGTTTATGCCCGTTGGCTGTGGTTAACTTGCTGTCAAAGATTTCAAAATTATTTGGCTCTGAAATATTTTGGAGTTGAGCATACCTGATAAAGGTTATTCCGGAAACGCGTAGTACGCACTAAATTTAATATCTACGTTTTTATTACTAAATAACAAGTTACATGCTGTTTAGCATATCTGTTAGTTTCACGAACAAGAACGTCAACCACATTGTGATCTTCGAACTCAAGAAACTTAAAAATACTATAGAATGGCCTGATGAATTGGGAGTGAAGTTGAACGGCCCTGTCTCTTCTTGAAATCTCGACTCTGGTAAGTCAAACGTCCCCGGATATACAACAGAAACCCACAGTCCTCTGTTAGCTGGTACAGCTTCATCAATATTGAATTCTTCATCGCACCGTATGGGGAGTGACACCGGAAATTGGTACTAGTCGAAGCGGCAACTTGTTGTTGCAAGCATTGATTGAAGGTAAGAAATCCTATTTTTGTTGTATTTCTTCCAAATTTTCATGTCCAAGAAGATGTTCGTTGATAGGTTGGATAATTATAAAATTGACAATCTCCATATCATGACAAAGGAAAGGTGTAAATATAATTTAGAGATGAAAACATGTTACCTGGTACTGGCAAAATGCAGCGCCGGGATGTTAAATTCTACAAAAGTAAACGAATTAACGCGTGTCTAGTTTGAATAACACCTCC
The DNA here is from genome assembly GCA_963680875.1 of Bathymodiolus brooksi. Classification (NCBI taxonomy): domain Eukaryota; kingdom Metazoa; phylum Mollusca; class Bivalvia; order Mytilida; family Modiolidae; genus Bathymodiolus; species Bathymodiolus brooksi. Next base: position 103,981,088 of record OY804577.1, on the reverse strand, counting down.
TATTATTCAATAATGGTATATTTTGAGTAAACATGTACAAAATTATGACTTTAGATCTTGAAAAATTACTTTTATCACGAAAACAAAATTATGAATGTGTACGGCGACTTTTTGTGTTTACGAAACATTCCCGAAAAGAGCAAGATGCCGTACATTTAAGCAAGAAGTCGCCGTACACATTCATAATTTTGTTTTCGTGATAAAAGTAATTTTTCAAGATCTAATGACATAATAATGCATATGTTTAGTAGAAATATACCATTATAGAATAATAGGCGTTGTTATTCAAACTCGACACGCGTTAATTCGTTTACTTTTTTAGCAGTATATGTTGATTGGAAGACGGTAATTTATATTTACGTTTGCGGAAAATGTCGCACACAATTTATGCTGCCAATGGAGAAGTCAGTCACATTCACCGGCGCATGTGCGAATGAGATTATACCATCGATAAATCGCTCGTTTGTCTACAAAGCGAAAGAAGGACGTCATGTTAGAATTTAGAATACTAGTAACCCCAAAAGCTTTCATATTCATTTGCTACTACACGGAACAGGGTAGCAAATGATATATGCGTTCCACGAAAAATCCTACAGGATACCCCCGATTTGTCTTACGTTCAGCCTGAGGGTAATTATTATTTCAAAACTTCAGATTCGTATCAAATTTTAAAATCTTGTTTTATTAATATTTCGGACTGTCTTAAATCTTCTCCATGCATTACTACTTGCAAAATAAAAACTGACAAAAATAATACTTGTAAAACATGCGACATGCTAATAACTTCTCCTGAATTTACAAGTAATTTAACTGGAAAAACTTACTACACCAAATCGTTTGACCCTCTGGACTGTTCTACTAAAAATGTCATTTACGGCATAGAATGTACACTCTGTGGACTTTTGTATGTTGGTGAAACTCGTCAAACATTGCGAAGTAGAATGAACCAACATCGATATGATGCAAGAGATCCCAAATACAGGATTTTGTATAATCATTTCAGTCATGACCGCTGTTTGACGATGAAAGTTCGAATCATCGAGAAGATTTACCATCATACAAACAGTCCAATACAATCAGTGCCTATTACCACTAACGTTGTGCATTCGAATCTCGATTTATCGGCAGGTCGGTGGTTTTCTCCGGGTACTCCTGTTTCCTCCTCCAATAAAACTGACCGCTAAGATATAACTGAAATAGTGTTGAAAGTGGCGTTAAACATCATAACCCTTAAACCGTAATTGGCAAAATAATTTTCCTTTGTCTATGTGCTACACATTTTTACTTGTCCATCTAAAATAAATGTTAATCCAATTGTTCATACATTTCTATTCTCTGTTCTGAGCTTACCATTCAATACAGAAAATCAATCTCTCAAGACAATTTCTAAGGTATAGCAATGTTTCTCAAATCTTGTTACCTGTGTTGTTATTTTATTAGTATTGTCAGACCCCACCTTGCACACGAACCGTATCAGTAGTGTAATTGTTAGGGTGTTCGCCTTGAATGCGGTAGATCGCGAGTTCGAGCCCCGGTCGTGTCAAGACTCTCTAAATCTTTACGCAACATTAAGAAGAAAGAGCAACGACTGGGTGTTTCGAAATCAGGATAATGTGTCCGAGTACCGGAGTGGAGCGACATGTGTACCCGTGAACTGTTGTTTCAGTGAGCTAGAATTATAACAAATTCAACAAAGCGTTTTGGTCTCGTACAAAGCGGACATCATCCTCATTATCTCATTGAATTTAACTTATACTCGCCATGATATAGCTGAAAAAAGATCATTTGGCGTTAAACAACAATCGCCCTCTTTCACACGTGGACATAAAAACATCCAACCGAACAGCATTCTTTTGTCAGAGTCGAAGTAAATGTATTTCTTGTTGTAAAGAAGTGCATAGCGCATTAATTGCTTGAGAAGTGATTCGATTTCAGGGTGTATTTAAATATATTTTGGCGCGTTTTTTAGTTGTCGAGAAAAACCAGTAACTAGTTCGACGGGTTAATTAGCATGAGCGACAACGATTCAGATATTCAAGAAATGGCTAACGAAGGCACGCCCGCTTCTCGACAAGACACTTCACCTGGCGCCTTTTATCCAGCAGATGCTTTAGCTATGTTTACCAGGCAATTAGATAACGCTTTACAAAAACAGAAACAAGAACTGTGTTTAGAGATAGATGCTAAAATAGGTTTGCAAGAAAAACCTACAGCAGTGACCACACCCAAATTTCGATTCGAAGGTAATTCCAAACAGCATGGTTACTGACAATAAAACTCAATCCATAAAAAACGTCTCTCATGTGTCTGTTGTTTCTCTGTATTGTAAGACAAGAAAGTATTTATGTTCGGATGAACATAGTGAAGGAGAACATAAGGTATATTTCTTGTATATACCTTCAACCCTTCGGGGTAAAATTGAGCATTGAATAAAGTTTATTAACTACTACGAATAGACACAATCGTTTCTTCGAGTTTACTAGGGAAGCAACTCATCCGTGTGCGAGTGTAGGTGAAATACTTCTTATTTGACGTTAGACATCAGTCAGTTAATCAATATTCTAATATTTTCTATATACCAATTCTGATTTCGAACTCGCCTGAGTCAAGTGTACTTTAATTATCACTTGATAATTGATCATTATTCAGTTATATATATTCATACGGAAGACGAGTTTACAACGATTGTTGATTAAAGTCACATGAATAGTATTTCAGTTACATTCATGACGAACACAAGTTTCAAACAATACCTCCCCTAGGCAACTTCTACATATGTCAACCGGTGACTTATACATAGGAGTTACTGCAAGGTGTTTTTTAACGTCTAAGGAGTGTAACATACTCATTAGATGAGCCACTCATTTATGTCCAGTCCGAAGGGCGAGTGGTATATCTGATTCGTCCAACACAACCAGGGGACTCCTATTTCGGAAGTGATTTTACCCACTATATTTATTGGGTACTCCACGAGATATTTTCTTTTTACTATTTTCGGCAATGCATTTTTTTAAAGAACGAAAAATAATTAACTATCTCCCTACCCACCTAAAGTCGGGTAATATGAATCCTGGTTGGCCATATACAATGTTCCAAACGAAATGGCATCGTTTCAAGGTAACCAACTCATACAGTGAGTACTTGCTATTAACACCAAGTGAGCGATTATGTCAGCTATGTCATCGCGAGTAACGCTTTGATGAGATGACGATGTCTGTCCTGTACCAGAACAACACCTCCCGTTGTAATGTATTAGGTCAATGAAACAACAGTGCGCATATTGACGTTTCATTTAACTCGAGCACATTATTCTAACATTCTCAACATTCTTTGTTTTTATACTGTATGCTTAGCGAAGAAGCTATATACCATAATGTATTAATGCTTCGTTAATCCCCACCATTGATCGAACGGTATATCGAACCCACGGTCATCCAATCTCGATGTGGGGTAGGCACGATGATCATTACTCCTGGAGAGGTATCATACTTTTTTTTTTTTTTTTTTTTTTCATCATAATATAGTTTATTCAAAATCTCCTGTTTACAATAACCTTAATGGCCCAGGAGTGAACATTAAGGGTCCCTGTTTTACATAAATCTCACTTGTCCAGGGGTAGCAAGTGAAAATAAAAATAAAAAGTCCACTTAAACATATTTCATATTCATTTGTTTTTACATTTCATTATAATATACACAATTGGACGATACAATTATTACCATGCATTAGCTTTATGTTCATAAATAATAAATACTCATATGTTATTCCGAAAAAGTTCTAATTTGTTTTTATCATTTTCATTAATATGCGAAGTTTGTAACGTGCATTGTAAATGTTTTTTAAAATTATTTTTCCAAGTGTTGAAAATTGTTTGATCTCCAATTCGGGATTGGTTATATTTCACCTTATTACGTATTTTCCATATTTCCCACTTTGAGATAAATATTACGGTATTAAAAATGACGTCTAAATCCTCACCCCCATATAGCCCTAACATTATATTTAATTCCTTGATTTCTATATTAGCTGTTAATCCAGATCTGTTAAATATTGCTTCTATTTCTTTTATAATTTTGTTCACAGAAGGACATTTAAAAAATAGATGCTGCATCGTTTCATCGTTGTCTCTTATTTGGCAGAGATGGCATCTTCCGTTTGACAAATTCATTTTTTTCAATCTATGTTCTGTATAATTTATACTATGGAGACATTTCCACTGGAATTCTTTGACCTTATTAGTAACTTTGATTTTCTTTAATTTTGTCCAAATTTGTGTCCAATCAATATTACCCCCGTACTGTTCTTCCCACTTAATCTGACATTTTGGTTTTATATTTTGTTTAAAGATTCCCTGAATTACTTTTATTTTCAATTTATCAGGTGATATAATTGTATTTGACTCATTTAAAAATTGTAGCTTATCGTTGATATCTAAGGTAACTCTACGTTCTGGGACTATTGTAGTTTCACCTTTTAAGACTTTTATGAACTTTTCGGGGATTTCTTTTTTTATCTTAGAAAACTCTGAAATACAGTTCCTCCTATCTATTAATAAATTGTATATATCATGACAACTTTTAAAATTTGTATTATTTGAATCCCAAATATCGTTTATAGTTCGTAAGTTACTTTGCAGAAACGAGGTAAACCCTAATGGTTTGTTTTTAAAAGTTATTGAAGAGTTACAAAATATTCTGGTTTTTAGAATGGAATCAATGTCATTATTACACAATTGAATAAGTTCCTGTAATTTTGACCATGATTGGATACATATTTTGTAAAAAAAATGGTAACATATTTAAATTTAGAGTTGATACATTAGAGCACTTACATACAAAATATTTTTCATTAAACTTGATGTCTAACTTACGGAGCCAATACTTACCAATTGCATTCCAACTTTCTAATGGTTCATGTAAAATTCGGTATAGAAGCTTAATTCTTTTGCTGTCAATAAACTCTTGTATGTTAATCATACCCATGCCTCCATTTTCTACTCCCAAGCAGCAAACTTTCCTATCTATTTGATTAATACCCCCTCCCCAGATAAAACCCCATACCAAAGTTGTTATTTCTTTTACGCATTTTTCTGGTATTCCCCGCATTTCAATTTCGTAACCTGGCTGGCCATATACAATGTTCCAAACGAAATGGCATCGTTTCAAGGTAACCAACTCATACAGTGAGTACTTGCTATTAACACCAAGTGAGCGATTATGTCAACTATGTCATCGCGAGTAACGCTTTGATGAGATGACGATGTCTGTCTTGTACCAGAACAACACCTCCCGTTGTAATGTATTAGGTCAATGAAACAACAGTGCGCATATTGACGTTTCATTTAACTCAAGCACATTATTCTAACATTCTCAAAATTCTTTGTTTTTATACTGTATGCTTAGCGAAGAAGCTATATACCATAATGTATTAATGCTTCGTTAATCCCCACCATTGATCGAACGGTATATCGAACCCACGGTCATCCAATCTCGATGTGGGGTAGGCACGATGATCATTACTCCTGGAGAGGTATCATACTTAGAAAAACATACAACCACATAAGTTATAGGTAATTCAAGTCGATTTTTGGCTATTCAGTTTATGCCCGTTGACTGTGGTTAACTTGCTGTCAAAGATTTCAAAATTATTTGGCTCTGAAATATTTTGGAGTTGAGCGTACCTGATAAAGGTTATTCCGGAAACGCGTAGTACGCACTAAATTTAATATCTACGTTTTTATTACTAAATAACAAGTTACATGCTGTTTAGCATATCTGTTAGTTTCACGAACAAGAACGTCAACCACATTGTGATCTTCGAACTCGAGAAACTTAAAAATAAAAATACTATAGAATGGCCTGATGAATTAGGAGTGAAGTTGAACGGCCCTGTCTCTTCTTGAAATCTCGACTCTGGTAAATCAAACGTCCCCGGATATACAACAGAAACCCACAGTCCTCTGTTAGCTGGTACAGCTTCATCAATATTGAATTCTTCATCGCACCGTATGGGAGTGACACCGGAAATTGGTACTAGTCGAAGCGGCAACTTGTTGTTGCAAGCATTGATTGAAGGTAAGAAATCCTATTTTTGTTGTATTTCTTCCAAATTTTCATGTCCAAGAAGATGTTCGTTGATAGGTTGGATAATTATTAAATTGACAATCTCCATATCATGACAAAGGAAAGGTGTAAATATAATTTAGAGATGAAAACATGTTACCTGGTACTGGCAAAATGCAGCGCCGGGATGTTAAATTCTACAAAAGTAAACGAATTAACGCGTGTCTAGTTTGAATAACACCTCCTATTATTCAATAATGGTATATTTTGAGTAAACATGTACAAAATTATGACTTTAGATCTTGAAAAATTACTTTTATCACGAAAATGAAATTATGAATGTGTACGGCGACTTTTTGTGTTTACGAAACATTCCCGAAAAGAGCAAGATGCCGTACATTTAAGCAAGAAGTCGCCGTACACATTCATAATTTTGTTTTCGTGATAAAAGTAATTTTTCAAGATCTAAAGACATAATAATGCATATGTTTACTAGAAATATACCATTATTGAATAATAGGAGTTGTTATTCAAACTCGACACGCGTTAATTCGTTTACTTTTTTAGCAGTATATGTTGATTGGAAGACGGTAGTTTATATTTACGTTTGCGGAAAATGTCGCACACAATTTATGCTGCCAATGGAGAAGTCAGTCACATTCACCGGCGCATGTGCGAATGAGATTATACCATCGATAAATCGCTCGTTTGTCTACAAAGCGAAAGAAGGACGTCATGTTAGAATTTAGAATACTAGTAACCCCAAAAGCTTTCATATTCATTTGCTACTACACGGAACAGGGTAGCAAATGATATATGCGTTCCACGAAAAATCCTACAGGATACCCCCGATTTGTCTTACGTTCAGCCTGAGGGTAATTATTATTTCAAAACTTCAGATTCGTATCAAATTTTAAAATCTTGTTTTATTAATATTTCGGACTGTCTTAAATCTTCTCCATGCATTACTACTTGCAAAATAAAAACTGACAAAAATAATACTTGTAAAACATGCGACATGCTAATAACTTCTCCTGAATTTACAAGTAATTTAACTGGAAAAACTTACTACACCAAATCGTTTGACCCTCTGGACTGTTCTACTAAAAATGTCATTTACGGCATAGAATGTACACTCTGTGGACTTTGTATGTTGGTGAAACTCGTCAAACATTGCGAAGTAGAATGAACCAACATCGATATGATGCAAGAGTTCCCAAATACAGGATTTTGTATAATCATTTCAATCAACCGGGTCATGACCGCTGTTTGACGATGAAAGTTCGAATCATCGAGAAGATTTACCATCATACAAACAGTCCAATACAATCAGTGCCTATTACCACTAACGTTGTGCATTCGAATCTCGATTTATCGGCAGGTCGTTGGTTTTCTCCGGGTACTCCTGTTTCCTCCTCCAATAAAACTGACCGCTAAGATATAACTGAAATAGTGTTGAAAGTGGCGTTAAACATCATAACCCTTAAACCGTAATTTGCAAAATAATTTTCTTTTGTCTATGTGCTACACATTTTTACTTGTCCATCTAAAATAAATGTTAATCCAATTGTTCATACATTTCTATTCTCTGTTCTGAGCTTACCATTCAATACAGAAAATCAATCTCTCAAGACAATTTCTAAGGTATAGCAATGTTTCTCAAATCTTGTTACCTTTGTTGTTATTTTATTAGTATTGTCAGACCCCACCTTGCACACGAACCGTATCAGTAGTGTAATTGTTAGGGTGTTCGCCTTGAATGCGGTAGATCGCGAGTTCGAGCCCCGGTCGTGTCAAGACTCTCTAAATCTTTACGCAACATTAAGAAGAAAGAGCAACGACTTGGTGTTTCGAAATCAGGATAGTGTGTCCGAGTACCGGAGTGGAGCGACATGTGTACCCGTGAACTGTTGTTTCAGTGAGCTAGAATTATAACAAATTCAACAAAACGTTTTGGTCTCGTACAAAGCGGACATCATCCTCATTATCTCATTGAATTTAACTTATACTCGCCATGATATAGCTGAAAAAAGATCATTTGGCGTTAAACAACAATCACTCTCTTTCACACGTGGACATAAAAACATCCAACCGAACAGCATTCTTTTGTCAGAGTCGAAGTAAATGTATTTCTTGTTGTAAAGAAGTGCATAGCGCATTAATTGCTTGAGAAGTGATTCGATTTCAGGGTGTATTTAAATATATTTTGGCGCGTTTTTTAGTTGTCGAGAAAAACCAGTAACTAGTTCGACGGGTTAATTAGCATGAACGACAACGATTCAGATATTCAAGAAATGGCTAACGAAGGCACGCCCGCTTCTCGACAAGACACTTCATCTGACGCCTTTTATCCTGCAGATGCTTTAGCTATGTTTACCAGGCAATTAGATAACGCTTTACAAAAACAGAAACAAGAACTGTGTTTAGAGATAGATGCTAAAATAGGTTTGCAAGAAAAACCTACAACAGTGACCACACCCAAATTTCGATTCGAAGGTAATTCCAAAGGGCATGGTTACTGACAATAAAACTCAATCCATAAAAAACGTCTCTCATGTGTCTGTTGTTTCTCTGTATTGTAAGACAAGAAAGTATTTATGTTCGGATGAACATAGTAAAGAAGAACATAAGGTATATTTCTTGTATATACCTTCAACCCTTCGGGGTAAAATTGAGCATTGAATAAAGTTTATTAACTACTACAAATAGACACAATCGTTTCTTCGAGTTTACTAGGGAAGCAACTCATCCGTGTGCGAGTGTAGGTGAAATACTTCTTATTTGACGTTAGACATCAGTCAGTTAATCAATATTCTAATATTTTCTATATACCAATTCTGATTTCGAACTCGCCTGAGTCAAGTGTACTTTAATTATCACTTGATAATTGATCATTATTCAGTTATATATATTCATACGGAAGACGAGTTTACAACGATTGTTGATTAAAGTCACATGAATAGTATTTCAGTTACATTCATGACGAACACAAGTTTCAAACAATACCTCCCCTAGGCAACTTCTACATATGTCAACCGGTGACTTATACATAGGAGTTACTGCAAGGTGTTTTTTAACGTCCAAGGAGTGTAACATACTCATTAGATGAGCCACTCATTTATGTCCAGTCTGAAGGGCGAGTGGTATATCTGATTCGTCCAACACAACCAGGGGACTCCTATTTCGGAAGTGATTTTACCCACTATATTTATTGGGTACTCCGCAAGATATTTTCTTTTTACTATTTTCGGCAATGCATTTTTTTAAAGAACGAAAAATAATTAACTATCTCCCTACCCACCTAAAGTCGGGTAATATGAATCCTGGTTGGCCATATACAATGTTCCAAACGAAATGGCATCGTTTCAAGGTAACCAACTCATACAGTGAGTACTTGCTATTAACACCAAGTGAGCGATTATGTCAGCTATGTCATCGCGAGTAACGCTTTGATGAGATGACGATGTCTGTCTTGTACCAGAACAACACCTCCCGTTGTAATGTATTAGGTCAATGAAACAACAGTGCGCATATTGACGTTTCATTTAACTCAAGCACATTATTCTAACATTCTCAAAATTCTTTGTTTTTATACTGTATGCTTAGCGAAGAAGCTATATACCATAATGTATTAATGCTTCGTTAATCCCCACCATTGATCGAACGGTATATCGAACCCACGGTCATCCAATCTCGATGTGGGGTAGGCACGATGATCATTACTCCTGGAGAGGTATCATACTTAGAAAAACATACAACCCCATAAGTTATAGGTAATTCAAGTCGATTTTTGGCTATTCAGTTTATGCCCGTTGGCTGTGGTTAACTTGCTGTCAAAGATTTCAAAATTATTTGGCTCTGAAATATTTTGGAGTTGAGCGTACCTGATAAAGGTTATTCCGGAAGCGCGTAGTACGCACTAAATTTAATATCTACGTTTTTATTACTAAATAACAAGTTACATGCTGTTTAGCATATCTGTTAGTTTCACGAACAAGAACGTCAACCACATTGTGATCTTCGAACTCAAGAAACTTAAAAATAAAAATACTATAGAATGGCCTGATGAATTAGGAGTGAAGTTGAACGGCCCTGTCTCTTCTTGAAATCTCGACTCTGGTAAATCAAACGTCCCCGGATATACAACAGAAACCCACAGTCCTCTGTTAGCTGGTACAGCTTCATCAATATTGAATTCTTCATCGCACCGTATGGGAGTGACACCGGAAATTGGTACTAGTCGAAGCGGCAACTTGTTGTTGCAAGCATTGATTGAAGGTAAGAAATCCTATTTTTGTTGTATTTCTTCCAAATTTTCATGTCCAAGAAGATGTTCGTTGATAGGTTGGATAATTATAAAATTGACAATCTCCATATTATGACAAAGGAAAGGTGTAAATATAATTTAGAGATGAAAACATGTTACCTGGTACTGGCAAAATGCAGCGCCGGGATGTTAAATTCTACAAAAGTAAACGAATTAACGCGTGTCTAGTTTGAATAACACCTCCTATTATTCAATAATGGTATATTTTGAGTAAACATGTACAAAATTATGACTTTAGATCTTGAAAAATTACTTTTATCACGAAAATGAAATTATGAATGTGTACGGCGACTTTTTGTGTTTACGAAACATTCCCGAAAAGAGCAAGATGCCGTACATTTAAGCAAGAAGTCGCCGTACACATTCATAATTTTGTTTTCGTGATAAAAGTAATTTTTCAAGATCTAATGACATAATAATGCATATGTTTACTAGAAATATACCATTATTGAATAATAGGAATTGTTATTCAAACTCGACACGCGTTAATTCGTTTACTTTTTTAGCAGTATATTTTGATTGGAAGACGGTAATTTATATTTACGTTTGCGGAAAATGTCGCACACAATTTATGCTGCCAATGGAGAAGTCAGTCACATTCACTGGCGCATGTGCGAATGAGATTATACCATCGATAAATCGCTCGTTTGTCTACAAAGCGAAAGAAGGACGTTATGTTAGAATTTAGAATACTAGTAACCCCAAAAGCTTTCATATTCATTTGCTACTACACGGAACAGGGTAGCAAATGATATATGCGTTCCACGAAAAATCCTACAGGATACCCCCGATTTGTCTTACGTTCAGCCTGAGGGTAATTATTATTTCAAAACTTCAGATTCGTATCAAATTTTAAAATCTTGTTCTATTAATATTTCGGACTGTCTTAAATCTTCTCCATGCATTACTACTTGCAAAATAAAAACTGACAAAAATAATACTTGTAAAACATGCGACATGCTAATAACTTCTCCTGAATTTACAAGTAATTTAACTGGAAAAACTTACTACACCAAATCGTTTGACCCTCTGGACTGTTCTACTAAAAATGTCATTTACGGCATAGAATGTACACTCTGTGGACTTTTGTATGTTGGTGAAACTCGTCAAACATTGCGAAGTAGAATGAACCAACATCGATATGATGCAAGAGATCCCAAATACAGGATTTTGTATAATCATTTCAGTCATGACCGCTGTTTGACGATGAAAGTTCGAATCATCGAGAAGATTTACCATCATACAAACAGTCCAATACAATCAGTGCCTATTACCACTAACGTTGTGCATTCGAATCTCGATTTATCGGCAGGTCGGTGGTTTTCTCCGGGTACTCCTGTTTCCTCCTCCAATACAACTGACCGCTAAGATATAACTGAAATAGTGTTGAAAGTGGCGTTAAACATCATAACCCTTAAACCGTAATTGGCAAAATAATTTTCTTTTGTCTATGTGCTACACATTTTTACTTGTCCATCTAAAATAAATGTTAATCCAATTGTTCATACATTTCTATTCTCTGTTCTGAGCTTACCATTCAATACAGAAAATCAATCTCTCAAGACAATTTCTAAGGTATAGCAATGTTTCTCAAATCTTGTTACCTTTGTTGTTATTTTATTAGTATTGTCAGACCCCACCTTGCACACGAACCGTATCAGTAGTGTAATTGTTAGGGTGTTCGCCTTGAATGCGGTAGATCGCGAGTTCGAGCCCCGGTCGTGTCAAGACTCTCTTAATCTTTACGCAACAATAAGAAGAAAGAGCAACGACTGGGTGTTTCGAAATCGGGATAATGTGTCCGAGTACCGGAGTGGAGCGACATGTGTACCCGTGAACTGTTGTTTCAGTGAGCTAGAATTATAACAAATTCAACAAAGCGTTTTGGTCTCGTACAAAGCGGACATCATCCTCATTATCTCATTGAATTTAACTTATACTCGCCATGATATAGCTGAAAAAAGATCATTTGGCGTTAAACAACAATCACTCTCTTTCACACGTGGACATAAAAACATCCAACCGAACAGCATTCTTTTGTCAGAGTCGGAGTAAATGTATTTCTTGTTGCAAAGAAGTGCATAGCGCATTAATTGCTTGAGAAGTGATTCGATTTCAGGGTGTATTTAAATATATTTTGGCGCGTTTTTTAGTTGTCGAGAAAAACCAGTAACTAGTTCGACGGGTTAATTAGCATGAGCGACAACGATTCAGATATTCAAGAAATGGCTAACGAAGGCACGCCCGCTTCTCGACAAGACACTTCATCTGACGCCTTTTATTCTGCAGATGCTTGGCTATGTTTACCAGGCAATTAGATAACGCTTTACAAAAACAGAAACAAGAACTGTGTTTAGAGATAGATGCTAAAATAGGTTTGCAAGAAAAACCTACAACAGTGACCACACCCAAATTTCGATTCGAAGGTAATTCCAAACAGCATGGTTACTGACAATAAAACTCAATCCATAGAAAACGTCTCTCATGTGTCTGTTGTTTCTCTGTATTGTAAGACAAGAAAGTATTTATGTTCGGATGAACATAGTGAAGGAGAAAATAAGGTATATTTCTTGTATATACCTTCAACCCTTCGGGGTAAAATTGAGCATTGAATAAAGTTTATTAACTACTACGAATAGACACAATCGTTTCTTCGAGTTTACTAGGGAAGCAACTCATCCGTGTGCGAGTGTAGGTGAAATACTTCTTATTTGACGTTAGACATCAGTCAGTTAATCAATATTCTAATATTTTCTATATACCAATTCTGATTTCGAACTCGCCTGAGTCAAGTGTACTTTAATTATCACTTGATAATTGATCATTATTCAGTTATATATATTCATACGGAAGACGAGTTTACAACGATTGTTGATTAAAGTCACATGAATAGTATTTCAGTTACATTCATGACGAACACAAGTTTCAAACAATACCTCCCCTAGGCAACTTCTACATATGTCAACCGGTGACTTATACATAGGAGTTACTGCAAGGTGTTTTTTAACGTCCAAGGAGTGTAACATACTCATTAGATGAGCCACTCATTTATGTCCAGTCCGAAGGGCGAGTGGTATATCTGATTCGTCCAACACAACCAGGGGACTCCTATTTCGGAAGTGATTTTACCCACTATATTTATTGGGTACTCCACAAGATATTTTCTTTTTACTATTTTCGGCAATGCATTTTTTTAAAGAACGAAAAATAATTAACTATCTCCCTACCCACCTAAAGTCGGGTAATATGAATCCTGGTTGGCCATATACAATGTTCCAAACGAAATGGCATCGTTTCAAGGTAACCAACTCATACAGTGAGTACTTGCTATTAACACCAAGTGAGCGATTATGTCAGATATGTCATCGCGAGTAACGCTTTGATGAGATGACGATGTCTGTCTTGTACCAGAACAACACCTCCCGTTGTAATGTATTAGGTCAATGAAACAACAGTGCGCATATTGACGTTTCATTTAACTCAAGCACATTATTCTAACATTCTCAAAATTCTTTGTTTTTATACTGTATGCTTAGCGAAGAAGCTATATACCATAATGTATTAATGCTTCGTTAATCCCCACCATTGATCGAACGGTATATCGAACCCACGGTCATCCAATCTCGATGTGGGGTAGGCACGATGATCATTACTCCTGGAGAGGTATCATACTTAGAAAAACATACAACCCCATAAGTTATAGGTAATTCAAGTCGATTTTTGGTTATTCAGTTTATGCCCGTTGGCTGTGGTTAACTTGCTGTCAAAGATTTCAAAATTATTTGGCTCTGAAATATTTTGGAGTTGAGCGTACCTGATAAAGGTTATTCCGGAAACGCGTAGTACGCACTAAATTTAATATCTACGTTTTTATTACTAAATAACAAGTTACATGCTGTTTAGCATATCTGTTAGTTTCACGAACAAGAACGTCAACCACATTGTGATCTTCGAACTCAAGAAACTTAAAAATAAAAATACTATAGAATGGCCTGATGAATTAGGAGTGAAGTTGAACGGCCCTGTCTCTTCTTGAAATCTCGACTCTGGTAAATCAAACGTCCCCGGATATACAACAGAAACCCACAGTCCTCTGTTAGCTGGTACAGCTTCATCAATATTGAATTCGTCATCGCACCGTACGGGAGTGACACCGGAAATTGGTACTAGTCGAAGCGGCAACTTGTTGTTGCAAGCATTGATTGAAGGTAAGAAATCCTATTTTTGTTGTATTTCTTCCAAATTTTCATGTCCAAGAAGATGTTCGTTGATAGGTTGGATAATTATAAAATTGACAATCTCCATATCATGACAAAGGAAAGGTGTAAATATAATTTAGAGATGAAAACATGTTACCTGGTACTGGCAAAATGCAGCGCCGGGATGTTAAATTCTACAAAAGTAAACGAATTAACGCGTGTCTAGTTTGAATAACACCTCCTATTATTCAATAATGGTATATTTTGAGTAAACATGTACAAAATTATGACTTTAGATCTTGAAAAATTACTTTTATCACGAAAACAAAATTATGAATGTGTACGGCGACTTTTTGTGTTTACGAAACATTCCCGAAAAGAGCAAGATGCCGTACATTTAAGCAAGAAGTCGCCGTACACATTCATAATTTTGTTTTCGTGATAAAAGTAATTTTTCAAGATCTAATGACATAATAATGCATATGTTTACTAGAAATATACCATTATTGAATAATAGGAGTTGTTATTCAAACTCGACACGCGTTAATTCGTTTACTTTTTTAGCAGTATATTTTGATTGGAAGACGGTAATTTATATTTACGTTTGCGGAAAATGTCGCACACAATTTATGCTGCCAATGGAGAAGTCAGTCACATTCACTGGCGCATGTGCGAATGAGATTATACCATCGATAAATCGCTCGTTTGTCTACAAAGCGAAAGAAGGACGTCATGTTAGAATTTAGAATACTAGTAACCCCAAAAGCTTTCATATTCATTTGCTACTACACGGAACAGGGTAGCAAATGATATATGCGTTCCACGAAAAATCCTACAGGATACCCCCGATTTGTCTTACGTTCAGCCTGAGGGTAATTATTATTTCAAAACTTCAGATTCGTATCAAATTTTAAAATCTTGTTCTATTAATATTTCGGACTGTCTTAAATCTTCTCCATGCATTACTACTTGCAAAATAAAAACTGACAAAAATAATACTTGTAAAACATGCGACATGCTAATAACTTCTCCTGAATTTACAAGTAATTTAACTGGAAAAACTTACTACACCAAATCGTTTGACCCTCTGGACTGTTCTACTAAAAATGTCATTTACGGCATAGAATGTACACTCTGTGGACTTTTGTATGTTGGTGAAACTCGTCAAACATTGCGAAGTAGAATGAACCAACATCGATATGATGCAAGAGTTCCCAAATACAGGATTTTGTATAATCATTTCAATCAACCGGGTCATGACCGCTGTTTGACGATGAAAGTTCGAATCATCGAGAAGATTTACCATCATACAAACAGTCCAATGCTTAGTACACCTTACCGTACCGATAGAGAGTTGTTTTGGATTAAAGAGTTAGGTACTGCAATGCCTTACGGTTGCAATGATTACATCAAAGGAGTGGGAATTTTGTCAAGTCCTGGATGCAGTGAAATCAACGTGATGAGTCTTTTTAATACTATTCCAAGAACTAAACGTAGCCATGGTCATAAAAGAATTCAACATCCAAATGTTAAAAAGGCCTCTAAACCAAGAACGTTACAAGATACTTTTAATGATGTACTTTCTAATATACAGAAACCTCTTGGAATTCATCACACTCGTACAATCTTATTTTCACTACCAGTAAACTACCTCAAAGATTTTAGGGATTTTGGACTTGACAAAGGAGGCGTAGTTCCTTTTTCTCCTAAGTACAGATTGTCTAGTATTATATGTGACGTGGCGTCCTTTCGTCTTTTCAAACCAGTTCGATCTGAACCTCTTCATGATAACAACAGAAAATTCCTCCATATTCCGTTTGCTAACAAAGGAATCGATGCTATTAACATCAGCAACATTCTTAATAGAAAAGAGGTCGTAAAAGAAATTCCACCATATTTCAAAAATCAATCTGTTCCCATTGTCTCCTATAGCTACACTAACTTTGGCCGTAAAATTTTCATCTACAAAGAAGCATTGCAAGATATTAACATAGAAGAGTACCTTAAGAATCCTCTGACTTGTGACTGCTCCCACTCTCCTTTTCAATACAACCCATCTGGACATGTAATCACTGGTGATCTGAATATCATTCAACATGAGAATCTCCAAAAGGTGATTTCTCATGGTCCTAAATTCAGAGAACCTCAACACATCAATTGGAAACATAATTTCAAGATAATTATGGATGCTGTTGAAGATTATGCCAGAAGGTGGATAAAGAGAGAAGTAGACCAAGATCCTGAGTTAGAGTCCTTGTCAGACTGGGTTAGAACAATTAGGTCTCTAGTACAAGGTCGGATTCACAAACTCAAAAATTGTGTTAATAGTCGACCTAAGTCTGTATTTAAAGAACAAGAAGCTGTTAAGTGTCTTTCCTCTCTTCATGACAGATATGTTATCGTTCCTGCGGACAAGGCTTCCAACAATATCGTGTTTGTATGTAAATCATATTACTTCGAATGCCTAATCAAGGAATTAGGCATAAATAACAACACCTCTAGTAACACCACATACAAACCTACTTCGTTCGACAAAGATGAAATCCTAGCTAACCACAGATCATTCATGACCTCTTTAAACATTCCCTTTGGTAAAGAGTCTGAGGATTTACCCTATTTATATTGGATACCTAAACTCCATAAGACACCATACAAAGAAAGGTACATAGCGGGATCATCAACTTGTTAGACGAAAGAATTGTCTATTCACCTGACAAAGATTATGTCTGCAGTAAAAGAGGGACAACAGAAATATTGTGAAACTGTTTACTCGCGTAGTGGCATAAATCACATGTGGATTTTGAAAAACTCTAAAGATCTTTTGGATAACCTTAAATCAAGATCTTTCTCTCAGGTATCCTCCATCAAAACTTTTGATTTTTCAACTCTATATACCACCCTACCGCATGACAAATTAAAAACCCGCTTAAAAGAAATAATTCACAAAGCTTTCAGTCATAGAAACTATGGCTCAAAATTTGTTGTGTTAGGCTACAATTCCACATATTTTTCAAACAAAATTCGAAACGGTAAAACATGCTACTCCGAGGAACAAGTGATCAGTATGCTGGAGTTCCTCATCGATAACATATTTGTCTCCTTTGGAGGGATACTGTTTCAGCAGGTCGTCGGCATACCAATGGGTACGAATTGTGCTCCTCTTCTAGCCGATTTATTTTTATACTCATATGAGTCGGAGTTTCTTCAAAAGCTTGTAAAAGATAAGAAGATTCATGAGGCTAGAGCCTTTAATTTCACATACAGGTATATTGATGACGTTTTATCTATCAATAATTCTAGATTTGCAGAATTTCTTCCATTGATATATCCTCCAGAGCTGGAAGTTAAAGAGACCACAGATACCGCTTCGTCCGCATCATTTTGGACATATACCTCGAATTTGACGACAGTGGTCAAATCAGTACTAACATTTATGATAAACGGGACGACTTCAATTTTAAGATCATAAATTTTCCAAATATGTGCAGCAATATACCAGCTTCTCCTGCATATGGTGTTTACATCTCGCAATTGATTTGTTATGCAAGGGCCAGTAGCAATTATTCTGATTTCCTGAAACGTCATCTTCATCTGAGAAACAGGCTACTGGACCAGGGCTATAAAAAGATTCGCCTTATTCGATCTCTTAAAAAGTTTATATTCCGATACCAAGATCTTGTCGAAATATATTCCGTCTCTGCAGAATAGATTATAAACGATGGATTTTCATATAGTGAAAATGTATAAAGATAAGGTTTCAACAAAAATGTCAAAAATATTTTTTTATCAATGTGTGACGTAAAAGTGTTTTTGACATTTACTTCACTGAGTTTGGCGCTGATTTGACAACTGTTTTACCTGTTTTGTTCAAGTATTGTTGTAAATACTGTAATAGTGACAGCCGGAAACTTTGAGCCGTAATGAAAGGGGGAGGTTTGACGCTTTAAAATATGATTCAACCCACCATTTCTTTAGAAATGCCTGTACCAAGTCAGGGTTATTACGGTTTTCACAGTTTTCCGGTTGTTGACTGATTTTGTCTGTTTATATACTTATGAGTTTTGACTTTCCCTTTGTTAGATTGTTCAGAGGTCAGTAATTTTGTTATTACCCTTATTCAATGAGTTGGTGTGATTATGAAGAAAAAGTTTATAAACAATGATGGTCAACAATTCCACCAATATAAAAGAAACGAATAATCACCTCTCATCTCAAGCCATTGAATATAAACAAAGACCATGCCATGTGATGTGGCAAATCCAGGTCCTGGGTTGGGCCAGGACCAAAAATATGGTGGGGTTAAACCGGTTAATGGGATTCCCCCACCCTTCCCCTCTTGATAATTGTATATCCAACGGCAAGACAGATATACAAATACAAGCAAAAACATGCACAGCTTCGCTTCCACTCATAAAGAACAGGGGCCGTCGTGGCCATGAACTTACAACTACCTATGCAATCAGTACCTATCACCACTGATGTTGTGACTTCGAATCTCGACCAGGGCGAGGTGTACAACATTATGTGATAAAGTTTGTCAGTGACTTGTGACAGGTCGGTGGTTTTCTCCGGGTCCTCCTGTTTTCTCCACCAATAAAACTGACCGCCACAATATAACTGAAATATTGTTGAAAGTGGCGTTAAACACCTTCAAACAAACAAACAAACATAAAGAACACATACACTCACAAAAATGAATGCCCACTTAAACATGGACAGTATAATATGTTTGTACAAATATTTTACCCAAATGACCAAAATGAACTAAAACCTAGAGGATGTGGCACAAGGACACATTTTTACAAATCGCAAATGTTTTGCCCACAGCACAGGTTCCGGTAAAACTATATTTGCATGTGAACTGCCAGAAATCTCATGCCCTTTTTTTCTTCAATGATGGTGTTCTGTGGAGTTATTATAATTTTAGATTTCCTGATTTTTGCTATGCATTCAAAGACGAGATTTTTCCATAGACAACTGGTCATTATGTCCGAATCTAGTGATCCATTAATTCTGTGCACTTGAGAAAGAAGTTCAAAATGGAAAAAAAATACCAATGGAGTAACCAGAAGGAGAAAATCGAAGGAATGACAATACAATGACCAAAAGGAAAAGCAATTATAATCCATTTGACTTCTATTAATCTCCAGATAAAAATCTTAAAAAAAATCCAGCTTTCAAACCAACATTTTTTCTAGATGTATATTAATATATGATAAATACGAACTCTGACAATTAATTTCAAAATTTTTGGTCCATTATTGAAAAAGTTATCCATTAGGTCTCTATGTTAATTATATTATCTGAAGTGTATAAATCTGGATGGAGTGAGTACAAATAACAGACTGTACCATGTGACATAGGACATTTAAATATTAAAGGACATCAATAACATTTGACTATCACCTTTATTATTTAAATGTCCTATGTCACATGGTACAATGAAATATACATTGAAAGCACATGTCTGTTATTTTGTTTTGATGTTTCGGATCTTACACTATTTGCACAGGCACTTGTTCATTCAAAAAATATATGCCCCTCCTCTTCCTTACTTCAAGGTAAACATCTGCCCTTTACCACTTCCCCACTTCACCTCAATATTTGTTGCTTATTTGTGATCCTTTCGCTGACCAATTATATCGTTACACTCCCGAGATATTTCTCTTTTCGACTGCCACATTTAAATATAAATACCGGGCCTCCCTCAGGCGAAATGGACAAGAATATTCAGCGAAAGTCGCATTTTCTATTTTTCAGTCACTGAAACGGATACAGTCACTTCCGGTCCGTTCTAATTTGATTTAGAAACTAAAAAAAAAGGGTGTTTTAAAAATCAAATGTCAGTAATTTGGAGTTGAACATATTTTTATAATCTGCATTGGAACAATTATCTGTATTTTAAAGGCTTACTTTACATTTGAGAGGAGATGATCATGATGACATTGTTACACATGGCCGGTCTAGAGAAATCCGAATGCATATGAAAAATCCAGCGCAAACCGGAAGTGGTTGTATCCGTTTCAATGACTTAAATTTTCACCCAAGCCACTTTCGCTGAATAGTCTTGTCCAATTCGTCTGAGGGGGTCCCGGTAGATATATTTAAATGTGGCAGTCGAAAAGAGAAATATCTCGGGAGTGTAACGATATAATTGGGTCAGCGAAAGGATCACAAATATGCGAAAAATATTGAGGCGAAGTGGGGAAGGGGTAAAGGGCAGATGTTTACCTTGAATCAAGGAAGAGGAGGGGGGCATATATTTTTTGAATGAAACAAGTGCCTGTGACTATCTGTACTCACTCCATGCAGATTTTTATATTTCATAAAATATAAATAACATATAGACCTATCAATGGGCAACTTTTCAAATAATGGACCAAAGATTATGAAATTAATTGTCAGAGTTCGTATATATCATATATTAATATACATCTAGAAAAAACAAATGTTGATTTGAAAACTGAATTTTTAAGAATTTTTTTCTGGAGATTTATTGAAGTCAAACGGACTATTTCTACAAAACACTACACAGACAATCAACGATTAAGCAAGAAGAACACCACTTAAAACGAGGGGTGAACTTAGGTGCTCCGGAAGGGTATTCCGT
Organism: Bathymodiolus brooksi; assembly: GCA_963680875.1. Classification (NCBI taxonomy): domain Eukaryota; kingdom Metazoa; phylum Mollusca; class Bivalvia; order Mytilida; family Modiolidae; genus Bathymodiolus; species Bathymodiolus brooksi. Next base: position 103,959,890 of record OY804577.1, on the reverse strand, counting down.
TCCTGGTCCACTAGCGACACTCGCCGTGTTACTGAAATTATCAATGTTATTTTTTGTAATGCAATATGATTGAGGATATTTTATTGTATTGACAGTAGATAATAATAGAACGACCTCGTTTTAGAATGGTAATATGACGTTTTTTTCATTGTTTTAAAATATATGGCTTCGATTTTAAATTGCCAACATGGAGTTACATAATGCGTGTCATTATATTTTGAAAACTGATTTTGGCTTTGTTTGATCGATTGATTGGTGTTTAACGTTAGAAGGTAGTGCTACAGCTACATTTTTGTACATTCATGTCAAAGTCTGTTTTTTCCTGAAGTTTCACTTTACTGTAGAGCCATATCGGATGGTCTTCAGCTTAAGCTCAGATCTCATACTCACAGCAAGCATAACTACAAAATGAACTTTAATGATACATCTCCGTCACATTTTCATTCAAATATTTGAAATGGATTCGTGATTTAATGTTTTAAAGACAGTCTAAATATATAATTGCTTCGAAAGGATTAGTAAAGCTCACATTTAGAATTTCAAAATGTCGCTGTCTGTCAGTTACAAATTTCCATATACTTAAAACAACTGCTTCATGATTGACCAGTAGCCAATTTGTGATATTTCTAGAACTTCAAATTCAAATAACATTTTAACCAATAGAAAATCATTTGCTACTATGAAACGTTATATTTAATAATATTGCATTTTATTGATGTGTTGTCTGTAATAATAGACAATATCGATATTCACGCGATAATCAGACATTGTTATAACTAATCTTCTTCAGAATGCACTTTGTATCGTAGTAATAAAGTATGATTATCACCAAGTTCAGCATAAGTATAAGTATATTAACATGTCCAAATGCATCTTAACAAATAGAAACCAGCACGATCTGTAATAACGGACAGCTGGTCGTTGTGGTTCAAGACACAATGGCAAAGAGAAAAAGGACAAACAACACAATGGCAAAGAGAAAAAGGACAGACAATACAATGGCAAAGAGAAAAAGGACAGACAATACAATGGCAAAGAGAAAAAGGACAGACAATACAATGGCAAAGAGAAAAAGGACAGACAATACAATGGCAAAGAGAAAAAGGACAAACAACACAATGGCAAAGAGAAAAAGGACAAACAACGATCTACAAATTACACATAAAACATAAAGATCGAGTAACACGAACCCCACTAAAACCGGGGGTGAACTCCGTAAAGGGTAAACAGTTCCTGCTCCACTAGTGACACCCGTCGTGTCAATCTAGCTACAACAGTCATAGGTTTCTGACCATGGCAAACTATAGTTTCCTTCAGCATATATCAATTACCTGGTAATAAATGATTTATTCAATTTTTGCTCAGTTTGGGTTCAACCATATTTGAAAAACACAGAGTAGCCAAATTAGAAGACAGTATGGACTACCAAAATCCGAAGTTCTAATGACGTTATCGAGTTAAACATGCGGGACTCAATCGAAAATATTATTACATTACCGAGATAAATAAGGAGATCCAAATCCAGAGATCATTACATTACTGAGATAAATAAGAAATACCAAAATCCAGAGATATTAATACATCACCGAGATAAATAAGGAGTACCAAACGCCAGAGATTATTATATTAACCAGACAAATAATAACATTATCTAGATAAACACGTGAGTACCCAAATGGAAGACATTATTACCTTACCGAGACATACAAGGAGTACCAAAACACAGAGATATTATTAACATTACCGAGACAAACACGGATCGAGTATCCAACCGAAGACATTATTAATTACCGAGATATACATGGATTGAATATCCAATCGAAAACATTATTAATTACCGAGATAAACACGGATCGAGTATCCAATCGAAGACATTATTAATTACATTACCGAGACAAATAAGAAATACCAAAATCCAGAGATTATTACATTTACCGAGATAAACACAAAGTACCAATATCCGAAGATATGATTTCTGAAGCCTCCAAAGCCCTCCCCCCTTTTTGAATTCGCCACTGTAAAATGTCTTAAGTAACAGTTACGAACTTATGTTAATATTATTTGTTTGACCTTCACGTACGACCTAACGAAAAAATAGGTTTCCATGGAAACATGGCATTTCAATGAAAAAATAATTGCACAGGTCCATAGAGAGAAAGGTCTTTTCATATATGGAAAAACACATCTTAGGTCGTATCGTATTATATGACGATGAATTGCTCAAACGTCTCTCTTTTTTTAGCAATCATCTGCACAAATAACTTACCTTGAGTGAAATTACGGATTCCGTTTGTCTAAAACACATAATTTGCAGTAAATACTTCAATATATTAGTATTACTTTTTTTAATAGTTGTATGTTCCAACAGAGCAACGTGTTATCACATTTGAATAACACTTATGTATATATTTAACAATATTCTACGATTTTGATGGTACCCCGAAGTCGAAGAATTGTCACGTCTTTTACTGATTTATTGTCCACTCACCCAAGAAAACAATATCGATTATGCAAATTAGGGATTATGACATCACAAATTAGCTGGGCGAACACTCCTATGGAAAATGCACATATGTTACCTAGCCTATATCAAGGACGTACGTCCTTGCCTATATTGAAATCAATCGATCGGAGACATAATACAGTTTTTTTTTCAGTCATGAAAAAGTAACGCGGGAAAACTGAAAATGGCGTCGAAAAGAGTTATGTACAGACCTGCACCTCAAGAAAATGTTGGTAAACGAAGAAACAGGTACGATATTTACAAATTTGCATAAATACAGACGGTGTACTGATGTATAAACGTACCATGAGAAGTCTGTTTTGTTTGAAACAACACATTTTTACGAATTAAAATGATTGTAAAGCTCGCGAGAAAAAAAAAATATAAACAAAAGGGAGATAATTTAAGTTTACATTTTACCTACGGTATGTATTTCAATGCTTATTGTCATTAAGGAATGACTGAAAAATCAATGCCAGTGATTGTAAGATAATTCCATATTTATCACAGATAATATGAGACAGGCACTACCTGTAAATGCGAGCTTAAGCAAGATCAGAAAGGCTTAAATATAATTGATACATCATAGTAACTATGATTCATAGGCAAAGCAGTCAGTTTTCAAATAAATACACATTAATATATAATCTGGTTTGCCTTTTCCACAGTTTGGTGACAGGTTGCCGGGTTTCTAGACCAATATATATATCATAGTAGGGTGGTCAAGCCAAAAATTGAAATGCTAATAAATCATCCAATTATAGTTTAATATGACAGTACATACAAAATGGGAAATTTTGGTACAAAAATTATTAAAATCGGTTGAGCTGTTCAAAAGTTATGGCCTTTTCGGTGAGCCAAAAGTGGTCGATTTTCTGTTTTTTGGAAAAATGTTAAAAAAAATGACATTTTTGGACCAAAATATATTATATTCACTACCTAATAGGTTATCATGCTTTCTTCTATAGTAATGTATCCTCCTTATGCTTCAAAAAGAGGTATTATACACACCTGTAGGTGTTATATGAAAAAAATGTCACAGAATTTAAAACATTGAAAATAGCCTTTGGACTTAGTTTTTTTAATTTATGTGTCAGCTGTCTGCTTGTTCAAACTACCAGGTTTGTGGTCAAATATCTTCAAAAACCTTTAACTTGCAAGGCTGAAACATGCAGCACTGTCCACAAAGTGCCCAGTCTCTAGGTAAAAATATCAAGAATATCATTTATTCAATTAATATATATATTTTTTTAATATTATTTCCTTTGCGCAGGCCTCCATAATTTTAACGTCAAATTTTATTCGAAAAATCAAGTTTTTGGTCATAAAAAATCTGAAAAAAGTACTAGAATTTTTCTGAATACTGATTTTGGTAGGGAAAAGAACCCTCTAACAGGGAACACCTATATTTATCAGCAAAAAAAATTCTCAAAGTCTGTAGTGCCAGAATTATATACGCCGCAGCTTAATATTTTGAGCTCCGTAAAGTGTAAAAATAAGCTATTTTAGGGAATTAATTATATTTTGTATGCTCAAATTGATATTTTTATGGTAAACAACCTCAATATCCATACATCAATGAAGTTATTATTACAGTTTGTGTAAAATCTGCCATTTTTTCCATTGAAAAGGTCAATTTTCTTTGTTCAATCAAAATTTCAGATAATTCCCGAAATTGATACAATTTCAATAATTGTTGAATATTATAATATTAAATGTTCAAGTGTTTGGTATTATTTTGATCCTATAACTGTATACTACAAGGTGAAAACTATCAGCAACCCCAATTCTGACACTGGTATGAACTATGTCCTGGTTCATTAGCCCTCTACCTGGAAATTTAGTATAAATAATATTTCAATTATGGCCCCGTATTCCATGAAAAGTCTTATTTGGATTATCAGATATGTTCTCTGTACAATTTATAAGCCAGCCTTGAAGTTATTTTATCTTTTAAACATTTAATTAGCACATTTTATACATTATTTTCATTTTTTTGTCTGAGAAAAACCTCAAATTTGACAATTTTAGCTGATTTAAGCTAACAGTTCATGCGATTAGAAAGTCCCAAATTTTCAAAGTTATCATTTTTATTGTCACAAATCAATAAACTGTTATCTTCTACTATTATCTTAATTCATAACAGTCTTCAATGTCACTCTCTTTTCCTTTATATACTATAATTTTACATTTGACGACTACAAATAGTGCTGTGTCCCAGTTCATGACCAACTTATTCCAAATGAAATCTTTGTGATTTCTTTAAATTGTGTGTTTTGTGATCCTATGCATATCCAATGCATATTTGATTAACTGAATCATAATCAACAGCATCAACTTTCAGAAGTGTCATTTTAATGATTTAAAACTCTTAATGATCTACTGAGATGCCACGATCACACCTGTAAAATAAAAATAAACATTTAAAATATGTTATACAGAATAAAAATAAAGAATTAAAAATAATTTATCTTTTCCAGAAATAGTTTATCATACATGTACAAATGAAAAAAAGCTTTAATACAATGCACTCTTCTGACTATAAATTATCTTTATGCATATATGCTTGGTGGCAAATAGATTCTATATGAAAAATAGCATTATTCCAGAAATGTTTGCTGCATGCATCATAAATGTTCTGTCATACCAAACAAGTTTGCATACAGTAATGGTGTAATGAAAAAAATGTAATTAATTAAACTTAGCATATCACATGCACTGCCACTGATTACATTGTATATAGCCAGAATGTTAATACATTCACATACTGTAATGTATGCATTAAGCATATATTTCATAAAGCTTCCCTAATAGTACTGAAACATAATAATTATGTTTTATAACAATTTAAATAAATTGTTCAAAAATGTTACTATTTTAGTATTTAAAAACAATTGTCCTATGTATTGCTACAATATACACTAGGAACTTAATGAGAAATGCCTAAAAAGTTTTCATGTAGACAAATTTCATTTAAAACCAAAAAATATAAAAAATCTTGAACATTTCACAAAAGATCCCCCCTTTTCTAAAAATATCAAAGAATACCGGAACAACTCCTTTATATAGATGTATTAATAAATCCCGATAATTTCCGAACAGCCATGATTACGTCACCAAAGCTCTGCTTGGATAAAGTTATTTATAGATTGGGAGAATTTGACAACTTTATATTGATGCTTGCCGTTTTCGCCATTTTTCGAGTAAAATAATAAAATCGTGAATTAAATCCCATCCCTTTTTCACTTATCGAAGCAAAGATATATATTTATTCACTTCGTGTAAAGTTTCTGTGCGATTTTTGTGCATCTTTTGTTTTCAAAATTAACCCCCATTTGATACGGTTGAAAACGATATTTCTTTTGAGAATAAAACTATATTTTAGAAGAAGTTTTGTTACTTACCGTGCATGATTGACCTCCGTGGTCTGAATACATCAATGCTAGATAATTATTGTATCAATTGGTAGAACAATACGTCGGTAAATTCCATTTTTCTTTGGTACAACTCTGAAATTGTCCTGGCCAAGATGGCGGAAGACATACATTTCGGTCATGCGCCACACAACGTCCGATAACTCTTCCCGCTCAACTCTGATTGCAAAGTCGGAAAATATGGACCAAACATCCAATGATTTCCGGGAGCTATTACTGCTTATCCATTGAAACCTTGGCGGCATATCTTTAGAGGAAGGTTCAGATTATTGATATCTGACTGTTAACTTTTTGCGGAAAAGCGGTAAACGAGTTTAAAACAATGTTTGTAAACTTTTATATTTTACGTTACGATTTTGACTTTTAAAAAATTCTTAACAATCGGATTGGTAAAATTGAAGACTTTCTGCAAATTTTAAGCCATGCATGAAGAATATTGGTCCAGGGATAGCTCCCGGAATTATTTTTGAAAATGGGCTGTTCGTTGACACATAAATCAAGATGGCGTCCGATTTTCTCGAAACGACTTCACTTTGGACGTTCAGTAGTAGTACCCAATCATATTTTTAATGCTTATAACTACCAAATTAATAAAGTTCTAGTTTTCAAGTTTTATCTGATATATTTTTTATCACGAAATAATAAATTTTAGGTGTTTTTCTAATGAAATGAAAAAGGTGAAAATTCGGGTTTTTCTACTCCGACAGAAAATAATAATGCTATCGACGACCACGTTTGTCCTCCCTAATCATAGCCTCATGAGGTATTTTAAATATATGTACTGCAATAAGATAAATAAATTAAAACAAAGATCCTAGAGAAGGGGCAGATCCAGGAAAACGGGGTAATAAGCATAGCATTAGCATTCATGTTCAGTAATAGTAAGAAAATATTGGTGTTGACATTTTACACAAAAGTCCAGAAGTTATTTTTTGTCTTTCTCTTGCTATAGTTAACATTTTAAAAGCCATTATTGTATACCCCATTAACCTTCTATCCAGGATTTCCTCTAATTATAGATCAATGCTTGATTAAAAAGAACAAAAAGTACTTACATACACATTGAAGGTGGTGTTGACAACTTTTCCTTTGTGCACCCATGCTGGAGTGGTGTTTATTTCAGTAAGCCTGTAACCTGTAAAAGTCAGAAATATTAGTTGTATAAGAAATGCAAATTTGACATATTACATTCATTGTAGACTGTATGACTTCCTGAAGTCTGATTCAAGTATTGGGAAACTTAAAATAGGGATTTTTTGTAGTAGGTCTTAACAGCTTAAAGTTAAAACACATTATTACACTTAAATTTCAATGTAAGTTATAGGGGCTTTTGAATGTTGGTTAATAACTCCAATTAAACATTGAGGAAAGTATCAACACTTTTATATGCATTTTCATACTGTTTCATTTAGAATATAAACCCTTTGTCTTAATTTTGGTAAAACACAAATGAATAAACACATGCACAATGACTCATATGAATGCAGAAAGATAGAAACAATTAGAAAGAAAGAATAAAGAGAACACATCACATTAATTAATACATAATACATGCATGCACACAACTTTAAAATAAGGTTCAGAATGATTGTAAATAACTGACACAAATTTTCACATATTCCATATTACTTTTTTGAATTAAAATCAACTGAAAAAGTTAACTTTCAAGACAAATATAAATAATTTATTCATATCTTTTTCAGTCTGACTTTTTGCATTGTAACAAGGCTGTCTATCATTCATCAATCATTTTGACCCTTTTCACCTGTTATCACTCATCTCCTGTATATTGATGTACACATGGGACAGCCTTAAAAACTTATTTATATAATATGAAAATAGGATTGTTATAAGAATAATTAAACAGAACCAAGAAGATGAGTTCAAACACAGTGTTCCAAATCTATGAACACAAATATGGGGATTATTCCATACAACTCTTAACTTACATGTACAGTATATAGGTATCTATGTCAGCAAAGGCAAGACTCCAGAGCTCATATGACAATGCTTTAATTATTAATTTGGGCTTCAATTTTTAATGTTTCAATTTTATATATTAAAAAAAATGAATGCCAGAAGATATTTATGTCACCACCACTTTCATTAAGTCATGAACCAAAAAAAGATAATAAAATAAATGACAGTATTACTGTTCTTTGTTTCTCTCTATTTAATATTTGAAGATTGTCTTTACTTAACAATTTTTATATTTTGTGACTTAAAAAATAAATTCATTTCTGGTGATAAACCTTGCAGCTTAATTTTATCTAGCAAAAAGCATAGAGTAGTCCAGAATAGAATATTATGTATTAAATATTATATTTTATATTTAAACTAATAAAAATTATACATTTATATTTAACAACATACATTTTGTAAAATATGAAAACAATGTTAATTTTTGAAAATTGATGAAAATATTATTATAATTCTTTTTAAAACTTAACTTTTGATTTTTTAACAAATAATTTACAATAACAATATTTGACTTTTGAATATTAAAAAATGAATAAATAATTTAATAAAGAACTGTAACATTATGAATACTTCATTATCAACAATTAATTAAAAAGTTATAACAGTTTAAAAATAAATATAGGTAATTTTTAAAAGCATAGTCTGATATTCTATTTCAACATGTTCAAAAAACTTAGACGGTTAGCGATTTTCACATCACCCACCTTCTATTCAACAAGTGTTGCATTATTTTAGAAAATCCCGAATTAGGACCATTATTGTCTTCATTCCCTCCATAACCAACTCATTTGAAAATGTATCTCTTATATTTAATAGTTATAAGATTATGAAAATAAATATAGCTAATTTTTGAACTACGTAGTTCAATATTCTATTTAAAAAAAACTTTGAACTTAATGAAGATAATTCTGGTATTGTTTTCAGAAGGTTAGCGATTTTCACATCACCCACCTTCTATTCAAGTGTTGCATTATTTTAGAAAATCCCGAATTAGGACCATTATTGTCTTCACTCCATCCATAACCAACTCATTTGAAAATGTATGTCTTATATTTAATAGTTATAAGATTATAAAAATGAATATAGTTCATTTTTTAACAACACAGTTCAATATTCTATTTAAAAAAAACTTTGAACTTAATGAAGATAATTCTGGTATTGTTTTCAGAAGGTTAGTGATTTTTACATCACCCACCTTCTATTCACTTTCAACAAGTGTTGCACTATTTAATAAAATCCTTACTTAGGACCATTATTGTCTTCATTCCCTCGATAGCAAACTCATTTAAAATGGATCACTTATATTAAATAGTTGTAAGATAATAAAAATAAATATAGCTCATTTTAGAACTACATAGTTGGATATTGATTATTCTATTTAAAAAAAAACTTTGAAAATAATTTCTGGTATTGTCTTCAGAAGATTAGCAATTTTCACATTCCCAGATGTGTTTCGATGTAAACATTCATCGCCTTTTAAAATCCCAACTATCATCAATATCATCCTGATTCTCTTCATTCTCCTCCATAGCCAACTCATCTGAAAATTTATCATTTATATCATTCACTATGGACTGGCAGAGAGCACAGTACCATATGCTACTTAAAAATTGAGATGGGTGAACACCATCATACAAGTCCCTATAAACATATACAGTTTTGATATTCACTCGTCTGATATGAGGTTTTTTTACACCTCTTGTCCTAATTCGTGATTTTCTTACATCTCTATCCCACATAACAGTTCTTACTGAATTATCAGTATTTAATTTATAAATAAATTCATTTAAAATTTCAATATCTTGCTCTAACTGCTTTTGTTCTTTGGCTAATTTTATAAGTTCCTTGTCAGTGAAATTTTTATTAAAATTTTGAGAAATTTTTAATAAAGATACTGGTGGTATCATGGCAAATTTTTGCAAAACATTATACTCCTGAAATGCTCCCAAGCTGTTAATTATATCATTCTTGACTGATTCTACTCTTTCAGAGGATGTTTTAATTTCATGATTTAAAAAATAGCCACCCCCCTCTATGTCTGTTTTTTGGGTCAAATTGCAAATTCCAGCAGCTATCATAACTACAATTTTACTATTAGATTCAACATTTAATAATTTTAATTTCTCCAAAAGTTCATTTGATATTTTTGAAATGGGTGCACCAGGCAAAAAATGGACCTCAGATTGCCAACCAATAGGGAAGGGATTTACATTGCTAATGAAGGACTCTAGAGTTCTTCCTCTTGAATCTGTTCCCACCAAAATATGATGACCCATTTTCTATGGGATTAAAAAAAATTTGAAAAAATCAAAAGTAGTCGTATCGTGAATGTAACAACTTTTGTTCCTTTTGGTAAAGTTGAAAATTTTACGGTCGCCACCATGACTTGGCTGACCGCTATGGAATATCTGTGTCACAAATGACCACGGATATGTTCCACTTGTCGTAAACACTTCCTAGTCCTTTCCTCATTCACAACTTATTACCAGGTTTGTAACTAGTTTAACACGACGGGTGCCACTAGTGCAGCAGGAACTGCTTACCCTTTCGGAGCACCTGAGTTCACCCCCAGTTTTTAGTGGGGTTCGTGTTACTCGATCTTTAGTTTTATATGTATGTTTTGTCGACCGTTGTTTGTCCTTTTGTACTTTTTCTTTTGGCCATTGTGTTGTCTATTGTTCTTCAATATATGTGTTTAGAACATGAAAGTCAATAAAAAAAACCATTTTTTTTCAAATGCACAGGAAACATGAAATATGTCTGGTGTATAAGATATTACCATAACTTTTTTGTATGGCATAGTTTTCTAAGTGTACAATATTCAAACCCAGGCTCAAGGAATGATTAGTATTTTTAATACATTTGTAAGGTTAGCGATTTTCACATCACCCACCTTATATTTTAGAATAGTAAGAAAATACTCTAGATATTTCAATTTGAAAATATATTTATATTTTAGAATTATAAGAAAAGGACACATAATTTAGGATAAGTATCAGGTCAAGATAACTTTTCTGTAGATTTAGGAAAATAATGTAATATTTAGTTAAATTTCCATCTTAAACAGCAGAATCTCACCAATGCATAAAAACACATCCATAAAAACAAACACAGTAAAGGAAATGTTTTAAGTGTTAAGGTTAGAATTTGTAACATCACCCGTCAATTCATAAGAATATTGGATCTATAGAAAAAATGTAAATTTGTGAGGAGTCAAGATTGAATCTTGAATAAATGAAAGAACAGTGGATATTTTTATATTTTGTGCAAAAAATCTGTATGTGTTTATATAGTGTAAGATAAGAGAATAAGTACATATTATAGCTTCTATAATTAGGTTAATAAAGTCAGTAGAAAGAAGATAAAGGTTAGCGATTTTCACATCACCCACCTTTAAAAAAGAAAAGTAGTGGAATATGAGTAAATTGTTGACAAGGTTTCTATACATGTTTTTAAGTTTATATTTGTCATGTTTTGTGGGTCAATGTCTCAGTGACAAGGTTTCTATACATGTTTTTAAGTTTATATTTGTCATGTTTTGTGGGTCAATGTCTCAGTGACAATGTTTGTGCTTCTTGTAAGAACAAAAAATTGAGGAACTGTGAGGTTGATTAAAAATACAGAAAACAGTGAAGACCTGAAGGCATTGGCAAATAACGATAATGATATTGTAAATACCGGTATACAGCTTTTTGGAGTTGCCTTCTAATTATATATTACCAAGTGTAAAATAACTTTCTGCATAGCCATATGACTTTTGAATACTTTTAATGGATGTCAATGTATGTCTCCTGGGAAAAAAATGTCTTTATTTACTATAGCAACAAAACACAAATTGATGAAGGTTAGCGATTTTCACATCACCCACCTTCTTTGGTCCTTTCTATTGGTAAATTGAGATAAGAAACATTTGATATCATCGGTTAAAATCATCTGTATAGGATAGGATCAGTCTGCTAGGTAGTCGGAAAGCTCATTAAGGATTGATCACAATTATTGTTCGGTTCATTCGTAATAACCTCAGTCAGGTTGTACACACCGTGTAACCCGGGTTACGCAAGGGTATGTACAACCTGATTGAGGTTATTTCGAATGAACCGAACAAAAATTGCGATAATTTATTAACAAGTATAAGTTTTTTACAAGATTTTAAATTTAAATTCTCTCGGAAAATAAATGTCACTGATGCAACAGCAAAATTTTTGTATATGCAAATGATATCGGTTTATACAGTTAAGTGAATCGGAATGAAACAAATATGTGAACTACTCATATAAGTGAATGAAAATATCAGTACCAAATGTACAAGAAACCAAAAGTTCTTTTGATAACCTTTATGGAGTAACTTTACATATATTTAATAATGAAACATATTATTAATGAAAATGATGATTTTGATTTTATAAAAAATATATTTTTGAAGGTTAGCGATTTTCACATCACCCACCTAGCATACATGTTGTTAAATGTGTTTAATAGGAAGTATATTTGATTTAATGTGTTTAATAAGAATTACATTTATCAATTTCAGTTCCTTGAAAAATATCATTTGATAAATAACAAGCCTGGTTAGGTGTGAAAGAAAAATGATGAATTATCAGTTTTAAAAGTGATTAACAAATATGAAGGTTAGCGATTTTCACATCACCCACCTATCACATGTTTGTATTTCAAAGGAAGATTAAGAGACTGAATTGACAGTGCAAATACTTCTTTCATTATTGAGGAACTTTCATTATTTATTCCTCAATGTGATCATTAGGCAAGTTTAAATTGAGAAAATTAGTTAGACTTTCATCTGTTTCTAGACATGGAAATTTTTCATTGGTCTGAATGGAAAGTTGAAGTAATCTATTAATTTCCTGTGTTCTTGCTAAAACTGTAGGAGTGTTCACTTTATGACAAAGTCTGTCCTCGTTCACTAAAACAGATGAATGCCATGCAAAATCTGGAGGTGATACATTATTACCTGCAGATTTTGCTCTTGAAAGGGCTACAAAGAGAGCACCTGGATTCCTGGATTCAAATGACCTGATTCCTGGATTAATGATGATATAGGAATATGGTTCCCCTTTGCCAATTGTCATTCCCTGACATTTATGAATAGTGGAAGCCCATCCAAGGCGTAAAGGAATTTGTTTTCTTCGACAACCACAGCAATTACAATCAATCTTTCTTTCTACTGGGACAATAGGGACAATTTTTGGATTTTCCTCTATGAAAGGGGGACCACTATAATTATCAAACTGTACCATGACTACATCAGGTATGGAATTTTCTGGTCTGTTTTCATTTTTGTTGATAAGATCAATGATTGTGCCAGTAGCTCCATTAAACAAACCAAAAGGAACACAGAGATTTGTTGTCAACATGACTTTTGCATTTTTGCATAGAAAAATAATTTTTTGTAGACCATCAGCTCTATCACTTTCCATAGAATTAGCATGAACACCCTTACTTATAGCAGATAATTTTGCAATAGGATAACTTTGGTTAACTTCCAAAAGCTTTATTTTATTGTGATCCCAGACCTGTTGATGTGTTGGAAATACAAACAGACATGTCATTTAGTAATCCTTGGCCATATGATGATTTTAAATTTTGCCATTGAAATTTTTGCAGCCATTTTGCCTGAACAGGTGTTATCTTATATTCTCTAATTGCTAGTAACACATCTTTTAGTTCTTGTTCTTTGATTCCCTGACGGACAATGGTCTTTAGATTGACAGAATATTTGAAATCTTTCCAAACAAGAACACCGTGAAGAGCTGCTGGCAACTTGCAAGAAGAGTTATAAACAGGTGAATCAAGTACTGGGGATAACTGAACATCATCCCCTAGAAAAATAACTACAGGCAAACCACCCCACGACTGATCAAAATTCTCTCCATTTTTAACCCCATAACGACACATGAACTCCATCCAACCTAAAGTTGTGGCACCAATCATTGATCTCTCATCAACTAGCAGGACTTTTAAACCTTCACAATTGTGTTGAAGTTTTTCACCTAAAGTACCCTCAGGTGGTTTCATTTCTTGACCCTTTTTATATATAGGAATTTTTAGAAAGCTATGTAAAGTTACTCCAGAAATAATATTTGCACTGTTACCAGTTGGACAAAGTACTTGAACAGCTCTATTTGATGAAAAAATTGTTCTTACGGCCTTAACTAAACATTTTATAAGGTAAGATTTACCAGAACCAGCTGTTCCAGACACAATCATCCTTAAAGATTCATAATTTGTTGGGTTTTCAATAAAGGTTTGAATTGTTTTTAAAGCTATTTGAAAAGCAAATTTTTGATCCCTGTTCATTTTAGTAATATCAACATTTGGAATGTCCAAATCTGTATCATCAGTATTAATGTAAGAATCTAAATTGTTAAGCCAATTAATTCCAAGATCTGAGGGGTAATGATGACTCGTCAGACCCCAGTCATATTCTGGACCACCGTCATCATATTTGAAATTGGACTCGTCAATTTCTTCATAATTTGGATTAGGTTTTATTAATTCCATCCAATCAGGCTGTTGAGGCATTTCATTCTCAAACTGATTTTCAACTGGATCATCTAAGTTATCTACATTAAAATTTTGTTTTGCCTTTTCGACATTTGCCTTTAAAAAATTTGGACAGTTATCAGAAATTAAAAAAGAATTCATACGATCAATCCAAGAAATATTATCATTTTTTATTTCAGAAATTGTCCTCCAATTTGGAAAATGAAGAATTAACATGGTACGACAATAATTTTCATCTAAAGGCCAGGTTGCTTGAATATTTCCTGTTATAACAGGAACCTTTCCGTTTTTACAAACAAAACCATAAAAGGATGACATATCTTTTTCATCTCTTTGTAAATATCTATCCAAAGCAGTATTTTTTGTGACAAATTTGTCTTCATTATTACAGTTTAGCAGTCTATACCCTGACAAACAGACATTTTGAAATGTATGACTACATCTGTATAAGGGTATGCGTGATAATTCAAATGATGCCTCAACAGCTGAAATATCCCTTTTAACAGTTTGCATTAATAGTTTAGTACATATTGATTTTGCTGTTGCACCAGTAGACTCATCAGCACAGTTTACTAAATCATTAAATAAATCAACCACTGCACCAGTTGGCTGATTCCCTTTGCAGGCATAACCAGACACATACTTTTCTACGGAAAGAATTTCTTCAACAGAGGGGTTCTCTGGATCACTTTTTGATATAATAAGAGAGACATCTCCATTGGCACGCCAACCCTGTGTGTGAAATCTGGAATGTTGGACAAGTGAAGGATGGTCTCTTGACATTTCTAGTCGCAAAGAGCCATTCTTGTCCTTTACCAATGCAGGTGTCTCTCTTATTTCTTTTCCCGGTGATGATTCAGTGCCAAATTCCATTCTACAAGCTTTCTCTTTACCAGTTTTTGATTTTTTTAAACAATAATCTGAACAACGGTGAATATTAAAACGGTTAGTTAAAAGAACATAATCTTCTAACAAAGTCTCTTGTGACATACTGACATCCATTAAAAGTTTTATGAGTGGATTTTTTTCTTCTGGGGGTAAAGCTGCAGAACCCTCTGGTGGTGGCCAAAGATTTTTTCTAGGTTTCCCAGTTTCATCCTTTCCCACTGGATGGGAAGCACTGAGACCAAATTGCTCAGTAGCCCATTGGGACAATAAATTGGCACAATCTGGATCTGATAGACCATCTTCTATGGCATTATGTAATAAATTATGAGGTTCCCTATCAGATCTCCAGCAAAGGCCATGCCAATGTACCATACCCCTGGACTTAGCAAATTCTTGCCTATACCAATATGCTGATACACCAAAAGCTGGAGACATGACATTTTTAAAATAACTTTGTGTTCTTAAATCAAAGTATTGTGCTACAATATGAGTATTTTTTTGAAGAGCATCAAACAGGTCTGAGCGATTAGAGAAATCAATTTCTTTTCCGCTAGTTTCATAAATATATTTTGAAAGTAATTTTCTAAGAGGTTTGAAATGGTATTCTGCACAGCTGCCAGTGGTGAAAAAAGAAGGTAAACCTTGTTTTTCATTTATTTGATACTGAATCAAAGCCCTGAGTTCTTTTCCTCTTTGGGACCAATATTGAGTAGTTCCCCTTAGTGATGCTCCGAAATATAAAACTTTTTTAGCAATCGAATTGTCTCCATCATTAATTTTATTTTTCAATTCAGAAACTGATAAATGTTTGTCTCCTAGCTTTTGGTTTACAACAAAATTGCAATTTTCAAGTGCTTTTTTCCTCATTATCATATTGTGCACAACAAATTTAAAATATTGATGATGTGCAAACCTTCCATCATCATACCATAAAAGATGTTCGGCCCAATCACTCACAGAATCAAATGTTCTAGGCCTATTAATGTGAAAATCACCTGTCCCGAAAGGAAAAAGAGCTGGAAAGGCCAATGTAAAAAAATATTGAGTGGTGAATTCAGAAATGGGAATATTTTGTCTTGTTGGCCATGGTATTGTTACTGTTCCTTTCTTGTTAACAGTAACACCACCATGATCTTCTCCAATAACTGCATTAACAACGTTTTCAACCGTTTTCTTAATATCAACATTGGGATCAGGCAAAAGGACACTTGAATTAGTCATTCCAGAAATTTCGTCTGGGTCAGTTTGATCTTGAGCTGGGCCTTTATCAGAACTTAAGTCATTGTGGGGGTTATAATCAATAGTTTCTATATCGGAGAGTTCTCCTTCAATAGGTAAAGAATTTATTCTATCTATATCTATTATTATGTCTGCAAATGCAGGATTGTTAGTTTTAAGAAAATTAAGTGCGTTCTGGACCTTATATCTTCTAACTACAAAATCTTTTGATGTGTCTTTCTGTCCTTGTTTTTTTACTTTAAGAACTTCAATTTCTTTTGGGAGTCTAGGAAAAATTTTTGCTGGTTCATTTACCTCTTGGGGAAATGTAACACAATGACCACTCGAGCCAATACCACCATGATTTAGCAAATGGACATTGATGCATGGTGAGATTCTGGAAATAAGTTGTTGCTCAATTACTGTTAAATCAGACATTTCAGGAGGGGATGGTTTGGGGTCCATATTATTGTCTTCCGAATATAATTTTATTATGTTTTTATCAATAGAACAGCGTTTGCATACCTCGTTTGATATTTTCATTCCAATCCGCCGTTCCTTGCAAATTGAACAAAAATTTAAAGACAGAGAAATTTGTTCTAATTCAAATTTTCGAATACAGTCCATTACTTTGTTAAAATGACTATCATTAGACAAAGGAGGAGGATTTGGAATTTCATTTTCAGGAATGTTTAGAGTCTTTAGCTGATAACTAATTTTACTTCTTAAGCGCGATTCTCTTTTCTTTCTCTCTTCAGCAGATTCAAGGTCAGAAGGAACTTCATAATTTAAACCAAGTTTTCTATTTTTATTTGGAAATGAAATTTTAGACCCTTTCCTTTTCTTACTACCACTACTATTTGTAGGTTGACTTTTGAGAACATTAGATGGATTATTGACATGATGAATTTTTCTCATTGGCTGAAAATGGGAACCGGAAAGCAGGAGATGAACTGTGTAAAAATTCAAATTACATGGAGTAAATGTATTTTTAGAGTAAACATTTCTTTGGTGTAACCAGACATCTATTTGCAAGTCTAATAACAATGAAGCAGCTGCAATTTCCGAAGATGTTGCCCATCCATTTCCGTTTAACATTACATTTGTATACACAGATTTTGTCATGTTATGTTCATGAGAAATGAGAATTCTGTCTTCCCAAGAAGCCCAATTTTGTAAAATAAAAGTACATATTAATTGTCTATAGTTATTCGACATTGAAAAATCTCTATTTAAAATAAAACTGAGTGAATGAAAAAAACAGTTTCCATCACCAGTGACTGGGAAAACATTGAACTTAGTTTCATTTATTGAAATGTTGGAAGATGGCAAAGTTGGTGCTAGAATAGCAACTGATTTGTGATTTTCTTTCATGGAATTGGAAGTTGTATGAACAGCAGAATTCAATTTTTTTTATATTGTTGAATGAAGTACTTGAAGCTGCAGGAAATCCATGTGTAGGTTCCTCAACATTAACTTTTTTAACAACATCAGCATATGAAATTGGACTGGAACAGGAACCAGTACTTTTAAATGAATTTTGGTGTGTCTCTTTATGATAAAAGGGATTTGCATTGGGAGATTTTGAATTTTCTACAGACTCAATTTTGTTTTGATAATAATCATGTTCGTGTTGAAAATCAGTTTTGAAATATGGAGTTGATTGAATTTTTTCAGGTTCCTTGACATCAGGATTTTCAGTTGGTGAAGAATATGAGTAGCTATGGTCAACATGATTTGTTGTATGGATTTCATATATATTTTCATGATCACTTATGTTGTGAGAATAAACATGATCATGCATAACACCACATTTGTCAAATGATTTGACCACTTCGGCATAGGACCTACATTTGTCAACATTTTGCATCATATTCGGTGATAAATTTTGATCAGATGGTGTGGACGGAACTTTAAGACAATAATTGCCTTGAATCTTGATATTGCTACCTCAGTACCTTTTTGTTAGTTCACCTGGACCAAAGGTCCATGTGAACTATTGCCATCACTTGGCGTCCGTCGTCTGTCGTCTGTCGTCTGTCATCTGTAAACTTTTCACATTTCAAGCTTCTTCTCCGAAACCACTTGGCCGATTGGAACCAAACTTAGCAGGAATGTTCCTTGGATGGTTCTCTACAAAGTTACTGTTTTTCGTTCCAGTCGGATATTCAATATGGCTGCCAGGGCCAATAATATGCTCTGATTGGCTGAAATTTCAAAGATCTTCTTCTCCGAAACTAATGAACTGACTGAACCCAAACTGTAAAGGAATGATCATTGGAATGTCCTTTACCAAGTTACTGTTTTTTATGCCGATCGGAAATCCAAGATGGCCGCCATCGCAGGACATAGATTAACATTGGACCCTATGGGAAAATGTTCAAATGCCTTCTTCTCAGAAACTACAAATATGATTAAAGCCAAACTGTACATGAATGTTCATTGGATGGTCCTCTACAATCTTAAGGTTTTTTGTTCCGATATGAAATTCAAAATGGCGGCTACGGCAGGACTTAGTTTAACATTGGACCCTATGGGAAAAATGTTTCAAAATGCTTCTTCTCTGAAACCACTTGGACAGTTGAAACCAAACTGCCCAGGAATGATCATTGGAAGGTCCTCTACAAATTTTCTGTTTTTTATGCCGGTCGGAAATCCAAGATGGCCACCACCGCAGGACATAGATTAACATTGGACCCTATGGGAAAATGTTCAAATGCCTTCTTCTCAGAAACTACAAATATGATTAAAGCCAAACTGTACATGAATGTTCATTGGATGGTCCTCTACAATCTTAAGGTTTTTTGTTCCGATATGAAATTCAAAATGGCGGCTACGGCAGGACTTAGTTTAACATTGGACCCTATGGGAAAAATGTTTCAAAATGCTTCTTCTCTGAAACCACTTGGACAGTTGAAACCAAACTGCCCAGGAATGATCATTGGAAGGTCCTCTACAAATTTTCTGTTTTTTATGCCGGTCGGAAATCCAAGATGGCCACCACCGCAGGACATAGATTAACATTGGACCCTATGGGAAAATGTTCAAATGCCTTCTTCTCAGAAACTACAAATATTATTAAAGCCAAACTGTACATGAATGTTCATTGGATGGTCCTCTACAATCTTAAGGTTTTTTGTTCCGATATGAAATTCAAAATGGCGGCTACGGCAGGACTTAGTTTAACATTGGACCCTATGGGAAAAATGTTTCAAAATGCTTCTTCTCTGAAACCACTTGGACAGTTGAAACCAAACTGCCCAGGAATGATCATTGGAAGGTCCTCTACAAAGTTTCTGTTTTTTATGCCGGTCGGAAATCCAAGATGGCCGCCACCGCAGGACATAGATTAACATTGGACCCTATGGGAAAATGTTCAAATGCCTTCTTCTCAGAAACTACAAATATGATTAAAGCCAAACTGTACATGAATGTTCATTGGATGGTCCTCTACAAACTTTGCGTTTTTTGTTCCGATATAAAATTCAAAATGGCGGCTACGGCAGGACTTAGTTTAGCATTGGACCCTATGGGAAAAATGTTTCAAAACGCTTCTTCTCTGAAACCACTTGGATAATTGAAACCAAACTGCCCAGGAATGATCATTGGAAGGTCCTCTACAAAGTTTCTGTTTTTTTATGCCGATCGGAAATTCAAGATGGCCGCCACCGCAGGACATAGATTAACATTGGACCCTATGGGAAAATGTTCAAATGCCTTCTTCTCAGAAACTACAAATATGATTAAAGCCAAACTGTACATGAATGTTCATTGGATGATTCTCTACAAACAATACGTTTTTTGTTCCGATATGAAATTAAAAATGGCGGCTACGGCAGGACTTAGTTTAACATTGGACCCTATGGGAAAAATGTTTCAAAATGCTTCTTCTCTGAAACCACTTGGACAGTTGAAACCAAACTGCCCAGGAATGATCATTGGAAGGTCCTCTACAAATTTTCTGTTTTTTATGCCGATCGGAAATCCAAGATGGCCGCCACCGCAGGACATAGATTAACATTGGACCCTATGGGAAAATGTTCAAATGCCTTCTTCTCAGAAACTACAAATATGATTAAAGCCAAACTGTACATGAATGTTCATTGGATGGTCCTCTACAAACTTTGCGTTTTTTGTTCCGATATAAAATTCAAAATGGCGGCTACGGCAGGACTTAGTTTAACATTGGACCCTATGGGAAAAATGTTTCAAAACGCTTCTTCTCTGAAACCACTTGGATAATTGAAACCAAACTGCCCAGGAATGATCATTGGAAGGTCCTCTACAAGGTGTGTGTTTTTTATGCCGATCGGAAATCCAAGATGGCCACCACCGCAGGACATAGATTAACATTGGACCCTATGGGAAAATGTTCAAATGCCTTCTTCTCAGAAACTACAAATATGATTAAAGCCAAACTGTACAAGAATGTTCATTGGATGGTCCTCTACAAACATTACGTTTTTTGTTCCGATATGAAATTCAAAATGGCGGCTACGGCAGGACTTAGTTTAACATTGGACCCTATGGGAAAAATGTTTCAAAATGCTTCTTCTCTGAAACCACTTGGACAGTTGAAACCAAACTGCCCAGGAATGATCATTGGAAGGTCCTCTACAAATTTTCTGTTTTTTATGCCGGTCGGAAATCCAAGATGGCCACCACCGCAGGACATAGATTAACATTGGACCCTATGGGAAAATGTTCAAATGCCTTCTTCTCAGAAACTACAAATATGATTAAAGCCAAACTGTACATGAATGTTCATTGGATGGTCCTCTACAAACTTTGCGTTTTTTGTTCCGATATAAAATTCAAAATGGCGGCTACGGCAGGACTTAGTTTAACATTGGACCCTATGGGAAAAATGTTTCAAAACGCTTCTTCTCTGAAACCACTTGGATAATTGAAACCAACTGCCCAGGAATGATCATTGGAAGGTCCTCTACAAGGTGTGTGTTTTTTATGCCGATCGGAAATCCAAGATGGCCACCACCGCAGGACATAGATTAACATTGGACCCTATGGGAAAATGTTCAAATGCCTTCTTCTCAGAAACTACAAATATGATTAAAGCCAAACTGTACATGAATGTTCATTGGATGGTCCTCTACAAACTTTACGTTTTTTGTTCCGATATGAAATTAAAAATGGCGGCTACGGCAGGACTTAGTTTAACATTGGACCCTATGGGGGAAATGTTTGAAAACGCTTCTTCTCTGAAACCACTAGAACAGTTGAGACCAAACTGCCCAGGAATGATCATTGGAAGGTCCTCTACAAATTTTTATATGTTTTTTATGCCGATCGGAAATCCAAGATGGCCGCCACCACAATACATAGATTAACATTGGACCCTATGGGAAAATGTTCAAATGCCTTCTTCTCAGAAACTACAAATATTATTAAAGCCAAACTGTACATGAATGTTCATTGGATGGTCCTCTACAAACGTTAGGTTTTTTGTTCCGATATGAAATTCAAAATGGCGGCTACGGCAGGACTTAGTTTAACATTGGACCCTATGGGAAAAATGTTTCAAAACGCTTCTTCTCTGAAACCACTTGGACAATTGAATCCAAACTGCCCAGGAATGATCATTGGAAGGTCCTCTACAAAGTTTCTGTTTTTTTATGCCGATCGAAAATTCAAGATGGCCACCACCGCAGGACATAGATTAACATTGGACCCTATGGGAAAATGTTCAAATGCCTTCTTCTCCGAAACTACAAATATGATTAAAGCCAAACTGTCCATATGTGTGTACATTGGATGGTCCTCTACAAACTTTACGTTTTTTGTTCCGAGATGAAATTCAAAATGGCGGCTACGGCAGGACTTAGTTTAACATTGGACCCTATGGGAAAAATGTTTCAAAACGCTTCTTCTCTGAAACCACTTGGATAATTGAAACCAAACTGCCCAGGAATGATCATTGGAAGGTCCTCTACAAGGTGTGTGTTTTTTATGCCGATCGGAAATCCAAGATGGCCACCACCGCAGGACATAGATTAACATTGGACCCTATGGGAAAATGTTCAAATGCCTTCTTCTCAGAAACTACAAATATGATTAAAGCCAAACTGTACATGAATGTTCATTGAATGGTCCTCTACAAAATTTACGTTTTTTATTCTGATATGAAATTCAAAATGGCGGCTACGGCAGGACTTAGTTTAACATTGGACCCTATGGGAAAAATGTTTCAAAATGCTTCTTCTCTGAAACCACTTGGACAGTTGAAACCAAACTGCCCAGGAATGATCATTGGAAGGTCCCGTTTTTTATGCCGATCGGAAATCCAAGATGGCTGCCACCACAGGTCATAGTATTAACACAGAACCATATGGGGAAAATACAGAAATATATTCTTCTCTGAAGCTATTGCACTGATTGAACCTAAACTGTGCATCAATCATTGGAAGGTCCTTTACAAACTTTGTGTTTTTTATGTTGATCGTAATTCCAAGATGACGCAGGACATAGTTTTTACATAGGACCAATTGGTTTTTTTTATTACCAGGTGAACGATACAGGCTCTTGAGAGCCTCTGGTTGATTTTGCGATCGCAAGAATGCTCAGACGATTGTCAGATGCAGACGACTTTTTGGGGTCAAAGGTTACGATGTTATTGAAAAATCTCGTAGTTTTAGAATCTAATTGTACAGAAAAAGACTACTTTTGTTGCGAGGATATGACAGAAAATAATGATAAAAAAAATATAAGTAGAACAAGCTAACAAAATTACTTTTATTACACACGGGTTCCGAGTTTCAGTGGTATCAGACGTACGAGAGAGGGTACGAGACTTCAGGATCACCTTAGCGCTTTATGTTAAGAAGATCTCCATTAGTTGAGTGTGTTAGTGTGTTACCCGGAAACCGGTGTTTACAAAACGTAAGGAACGATAACTCGAATAACAAATACAAAACGTAGAATTTTTTTTTCTTCGACAATTTGTTCAGCCATGTTTGTTAAAAAATCCTAAGTACATATTTTATACCATAAAGAGCTCGCTTAAGCTCGCATACTAGCTCAGGGTGGCTTTTTTTTTTTTTTTTTTTTTTTACAATTGTTAAGCATTCAGAAAAATGTCAAATGACTGACTTGTCGCTCCACGTTTAGCATCGTGTTATCGGTTTTCGTGCTATTATCGATTTTCAGATATAGCGATTAACAGTGTTAACCCTTCATTCATATGACGATTGGAATTTTCAAAGAATGGCTAGTTAAATATTTCTTTGTACATAAGATTGTTTTTAAAGCCATTCTTGTATTTTAATATACTCTCGATTATCTGGCAACTTTTGTTGTCAGTAAAATGGCGTCATCTGTTTTCGTGTGAAGTAAAAACAAGGCCGATATACGGGATGGAAACGAATATATAATCCGGAAATGGCTGGTTTTAAAATTTCATGGTTCTGGCCATCTACCAAATCATACTACATCTAAATAAAATAACAGAATGTTTGAAAATGACCACTTTTAAAATTGTGTTTACTTTTGATGTTTTTTTTAGTGCTGAAACCACAATGCACTGCAAAGTGACATGTATTTTATATAAGAAACAGGCACATTTCAGTCAGCTCTTTTGTTTACAAGTACGATCAGTGACCCCATGACAGTTACATGACAGGAAGAGCCGGTGTCTGAGAGGCAGATGACATAGTTAAATTTTATATAGCCCTTCTGGATTTTTTTCCAGCTACTTTATAAATGAAGTAAATTTTTAGCATTACAAAAAGTATGGTTCAGTAGGTAGGTTCACTGTTCTTGGTACTTACGGTACGTCTTTAAAAGCAAACTTTAACATCTTTTACAGATGTCACGCTGTAGTCTTGTTTATGTTCCATAAATAGAAACCGGAAGACACGTCAAAAATAATGCGTGCGCTGTGGAAATCAAAATAAAATGGATAAAGCAAAAACAGATGACGCACGAAAACACATACCGTGACGATAATTTTCACAAAGTTAGCCATATTCTATCAATTTCTTTACTCTGTTGTAAAGATCAATACTTTTTCTTCAAAATAAACCATAAATCAAACTGTTTGGCAGGAAATACTCAGTGTGAAGATGCTGTTGCTGCAGCCCTGCACTTTAATGGAAGAAGAAGAAGAAATAAAAAAGTTTAGGCTTAAAAACTAATTTTGAAATTTCATGTATTTGGACTTTTGGTAGGTAACACTTGAAATAGTAAAACAAGACAAATGTCCAAAATACAGTGAGTCCTGCAAATTACTGTTTAGGCCAAAAAAAAATATATGTGTGTTTATGGTCACCCGACCCACCCTATTTTTCAGCCGCCGACCCTAACCTTTTTTATCTGCAATTATTCGACTCTAATTTTTGCTAGCGACCCTATCAATTTTTACACAGAATTCGGATAACCATTTTTGTTGTTTAATCAGCAGCAATGTTTTATTTATTCAACTGCTAGCTTTTTGTCGAAATTGAGAGCAAAGAAGGTGGAAAAACTGTGTAACTCGTCATAAAACAAATGACGGCTTACCGGAAATTTCGAAAATGTTAAATCGGATTCCGGGAACGACTATATCCGGTTTTGCCGATAGTTAAAAAAAAAATAAAAATAATAATGCCGACTGACCGACCCTAGATTTTTTTGACATGTGACAGTAAACACACATATATTTTTTTTTGGCCTTACAGCAATTTACCATTTCGAGGTACAGGTAAGTAATGTCTCCACACCTGCTTTTGATATACACTTGTTCAAATTCTGCATGCAGCTTAACCCTTTATTTGTTTTAATTGCATAACCAGGGGTTAATATATATATATATGACATGTAAATATTTAATTATACAATATCCAATGGGATTGCACATCAGGCATAGCTCTGCCTCAATAACTAAGGACATCAAGTGTATTAATAAGAATAAATAATTATTTGCATTATAATTAGTGTACAAAATTTTTACTTAGGAGAAATTCAAACTTTTGTAATAATTTAAAAACTGTCCATTTATTCATTATAATTGAGAAATTTGCTAATTTAGAGTGTGAATAAGTTAACTACTAAACTAGTAATTAATATATGTACAGTACACTCCAAGTGTATCAACGATCATACTCTCAGGTCGGACATATTCCTCCCAAAATGTCAGACAAATTTGAGTCAACACTCTCTAAGTCCGACTGGTCGGACATCATGGTCGTGGTCGAACGTGAGAGTGGATATTTAAAGGTTTTTTTTTTTACATTTCTTGAGGTGAACATGTCAAACATTTTGTGATCGATGCGTATTTGTAAGCGTACTTTCTTTCCGGTATGTAGAATGTCCGGGTATGTAAATACCCTAGTGTATTTCTACCTTGCACCATATTCATGCCATGAAGGGTAGCTCAAAGGTCAATATATAACTGAAATATTGTTGAAAAGTGACGTTTAAACACCCATAGCCTCATATAAATTATTGCAATAAAATATCGATTAAGTAACGAAATTGATATAAATTATTTTCCAGTATATTTAGTATAAAAAGCTTGTTCTCAGGGATGTCATTAGAAGCCGGCAACTGGCAAAAATCTCCGGTAACTCTAGCTGTCACCGCCGGTTACTTTTTCTCTTTAAAAAAAATAATGAGAGAAAATTTATCTAGTATCAGCAATACAACGTACAGTGCGTGTATCTACTGATCAGAAACTACACATATTGTGAATGGCACATGCTATAACCACATAATGTTAACATTTTAAATCGATTTTGGGTTTATTATCAAAATCGTAAGGGTAGGCAAGTCTGTAATACAAGGGCACCTCAGAATCATTTTCATCACCATACTACATTTATAGTTTGTTAACTGTTCTGTTTTTCAAGTTAAATTGCATTGAAGAAATAAAATCTTAATACATCTTTGTAGTCAACAAATTGAAGTGCCTGAATCACTGCCACAATATAATCAAAAGTAGTAAAAAAGGGTCTTTTATCTTGAACAATTGCTGAAAATATGAGAAAAATAGTACAAAAAAATGAAGTTTCAATAATGAAATTAAGTGCCAGGAGAGGCCTAGAATGCAGGATTTTGCACCATTTATCCCAGAGCTTCTGGGGGCCTTGAACCCTGACCCCCGGCCATAAAGGGCACCAAGCAAGCTCGGGGCATCTATCTGCCTGCTACTTTTCAATTTTCTCCTGCTACTTCAAAATCTATTGACATCCCTGGTTCTACACGTTTACTGTGAGATGTACATGTATTGCAACCACCATTTTTTACTACAACCTTGTGCGCATGCTCTTGTTTGATGGAAGGCTATAGCTATATTTAGATATTTTGTGATAATAATTTTATATTGTAAATCGATCCACCCTGTGATTTTTTTCAACAAGATACTTTTTTTATAGTATATATTTTATTATAAAATACAATATTGAACTGATTTTCGCTAACACTTCAATCATTGAATATTTATTTTTTTCAGATGTTGAATATTTTATCCCCAGAATTGCACCCCCTGTTAGTATATTTTTATTGCTTTATTTTAAAAAAAATAACACCAATAACATCGATGATACGAGTCTTCTTATTCAGAAATAAACCTACAGCAAAATAAAGGTATACATTTTTTGTACTGTAAACAAAATCGTCATTTTTATCTAGATTTATCGTCCGAAAAATACGGTACTCCTCTACTATACTAATTTGGATTAGGTGATGGGAATTAGGTGCCATCATCAAAATAAAGATTATTTTATGATAAAGATGGCTGATTAAAATTGTTTGTCATGCATTAGCTGTCAGTTGTAATATACAGGGAGAGCCCCTACTGTGAAGCCATCTATTTTGAGATGCCATTCAATGAAAATAACAACCTGACCATATTGTTAAATAAGAATAAGAATTAGATACGAAATTAAAATTTATAGAAGGCAAGGATTTATATACGGTAATTAACACATTAAGTCACATTTCATTTATTTAGCTTGGGTCAGTTATCAATTAAAAAGACACAAATGGTTTTAAAAAAAATCTGTCTAATAAGTATTTACCTAAATAACGATATCATGACGTATAATATTTTCTCACCGTAAATGTATTTATTTTATTAAGATATTTATACACATATATAAGAAAAAAGATATAAATTTATTTTTTAAGTACAAATAAATTTTTGAAAATCGAAAACGCAAAATAGTTATCAATGTTTATAAGTCTTAGTAAAAGGAGTCTTGAGCAACGTTTTTGTTTCACACCGGTGATAGATGTATTTGTATATCATGAATGCATGATGCGACGACATGCTGAGATGGGTGATGTTTTGACAGGTAAACTGTAAAAAAAAAAATGTAGAATACACTAATAAAATATTATTTCTTCTATATCAGGACTCCGCAGACTGCCAATTTTCAAGAAAAAAAACCGGGATTTACGGATTTATGACCCATTCGCCATAAACAAAATAAAACTTAAATTTTACTAATTAATTTTAATCCAAATTTGCCTTTAAAGAAATAAATGTATAAATTAGAATTATTTATCCAGGTTCGTTCGCCCTACATTTGGCAAACACGTAAAAGAGCAAATGCACCTGATATCGTAAACCGGCAACTGTCTGCAGCAAGTGAAAGGGCCTTGGCATCGATTGTCGCGAGTACATATGGGACATATTAATATTCACTTCTAGTGCACTTAAAACATGGGTACTGCATGTTAATACATTTTATTCATGATTGTATATATCGCCCGTGACAGCCGTTAACATATCTATACTTTCCGTACTGTCTATCACTCATTTACTTCAGCATGTTTCTTTATGCACAAATTTATTGGTTAGCAGAATTTGGGGACGTTTCCTGTTTACAGTTTAACTATCTGAGAGTGGAGACTCTCACTCCGACCTGGGAGGATTTTGTCAGACAATTTTAAGAGTGAAGTCCGACAAAACTCCGTGTCTGACCTGAGAGTATGATCGTTGATACACTTGGAGGGATCTGTACATGTATATACAGTACAGAAAGCGACATGCCGTGATCAATCACTGTGATAGTGGTCATGTCTAGGAGAGTGATGGGGATTAAAATTTTAACTTCATGTCGGTGATCAGGGGGCAATAAAACACCAGGTGTTAATCTTGTAATCAAGTGTGTCGTTTTACAGGTAAACTAGTCAGACAAGCTGTACAGGTGAAATTACGTTTTTATATCGCCAATTTTATATTATTTTCAAGTACTGTCAGATTCCCCTCAGAATAAAAAAAAACATTTTTATTTCATTCCTCAAAACGTTGAACGTTATCCCGGGAATGAACTCCCGAGATAGAGAAAATAGCACGAGAACGGAGTTCATTTGAATTGATGAATAAAATGTAAATAATAAATGATTATTCAAATTCAATTCAGTGAAATCATGGGTTGTGCAAATTTGTTTCAAAGATTTTTAACCTTGGCTGTGTATTGAGTATCTACACTTAGTATTTTATTGACACGCGTACACCACGTGACTTGGCTTGTGCACAAATGAAGTTTCATAAACACGTGCGTGATTTGTACGTTTTAAAGCGTATTTCCAATCCAGGTCAATGTTACATTTTAGTTCAATAATATTTTTTATACGTTCAGTAATTTTTTTTATTTCAATCTTCATAGGAAACCCAGAAAAAAACATGAATAAATAAAGAATACCAAAAAAAAATAAAAAATGATGTATTAAATAATGATTCTAAGAATAGAACTTGGTTTCATAACGTGTCAATCATTAAATGGACAATAACAGAAAAAGCTTTGCAGTCCTGTGGAATACGAGAGGTTTAACTTATCAACAAAAAATACATTGATGAAGTAGCCCGTATTTACGAATAATTCAACACATACTGAATTCAACCCAACAGAAGAAAAAAAATGAGAAATTAAAATTAAACAAGATACGGTCATTGAAGAATTTGATTAAAAATTATCGAAACAAATATTTATAAACAGATCGTTCAAAGAAGTACTACATGTCCAAAAAGTCACTAAATTTACGGATATATTTTGGAAATTAGCGGCTAATCTGCAGAAAGTTTAGAAACGTGAAAGGAAATAAGGAATTAACCTTCATCATGATTTTACCCCTACAAATGTTTGACATTACACAGTATCTGACCAAAATCAAATGTCACCAGTTTATTTATTTATTTATTTATTTATTCAAATTCAAATCTTAATTGGCTTTCAACCCAATAGATTTATGACAAAATACAGTAAAAAAAACTCAGTTTATGGAACAAATTAAAAGCATGCTCATAGTTTTCCGCTTTTTGTTCATTTTGTAGCCATTAGGCTACGTAAATTTGGATTGTTATAGGTTTTTGTTTGCAATTTTAAAGAAAATTATTTTCATCTATAACGAAATTACGTAACAAGCCATGTGTGTAAAACAGTTTACTTGAATTGTTAAATTTTTTTCAATACGAGAGGTAAAAGTCCAAAACACAAAATAAACCAATAATCAATTTTATGTCTGCTCTTTACCAACTAAACACTAAAAACCCGCGCTTGCAAAGTCCGTGCTTCAAAAACCCGCGACTGCGGTTTAACTTATAAACAAAAAATACATTGATGAAGTAGCCCGTATTTACGAATATTTCAATACATACTGAATACAACCCAACAGTAGAAAAAAAATGAGAAATTAAAATTAAACAAGATAAAGTTCAGTTGCGGTTTCAACAAAATTCTTAATATAGAACTCGAGGTCATAAAGTAGAACTTTCTAAAACAAACGAAAACGATAACAAGACAGACATTCTTTGGCAATGAAAAGCAACAAACAGTCAAATATTAACAGCAAGAGGATACAAAATTAATTGTCAAAAATACATCCTTCAGTAGCAATAATTACGGCTTACGATATTAAAAGTCAACAGGTAGAACAGGTAACGCTAATCTCTTAATTGGCGGTAAAATATCAATCGGCGCACAGGTGACAGAGAGCCATAAAATTTAATCCCCACCACCTTGTTTTATGGTCCTTTTTAGGTCTATCACAGTGGGTTTATGTCCGTGATGATATGTCTAAAGGATTAAAAATTATGTCTCTCGGAGTGATCAATCACGGCATGTCGCTTTCTGTACTGTATAAGCACATAAAAGGGCATATTCATACATACTGTATACACATAAATATAGATCTATATATATTTGTTTAACCATCTTAAGCAACAATTAAAAAAAGATTCAAAACAAATAATACAAAATCAAATTGAAAAATGTTAATAGTCAAGTCTCTTGGTTCCACAAATAACACCATTCAGTACAAGTAAACAGATCAATCATAATTTTAGCCTGATGGCTAACATAATCACAAATCAGATTTTGATGCAGACCATGAACAATTAGAAGTGTTGCCATGTATTTCAATGAAAACTGGAAAGCTGGACTTGACAGATTCTGATAGTTATAACTTAGATATTATGTTTAGATTATAATACAATTTAGTTAATGATTTGTTTGGTTGAATTTGCTTTGGGTTATTGTGTTCATGGTCACTTTCTTGTATTTCACCTTTGAATCAACAGAATCGCCCAACGACATCAAGATCCATGATGTATTGTGATACATGACGTAATTATATTTCGTTTGTGAGAATCACAATATTTTGCAGTATTCCAAAGAATATTTAAATTTGTAATTTCTTCATTGGTTCTTGAAATATTGTTTTTAAACCATGTTAAGAATCTGTAGTTTTCATAATGTTGAGGCTCATAGTAATTACTGATAAAAAAATTACAAAGGAAATGCCATTGTTATTCATTGACCATTAACTTTGTATAATTTTTTGAAACACTCACAACATCTAGGTATGTTACTTTGAAATGTATCTATCTGTAATAATCAACTGGCAGCAAAACCAGCAAATAATAGCTTTTATTATAATGATAAAATCCATGTAACATGTAGAAATAGGGCCAGGGGCAGTCGTGATCATATTATAAGCAATTATTTATAATTTCAGAAAACCCTTATCTCAAGGCCGACTTATTTCTGGAGGGGATGCTATTAAAACAAGACCGGCACATCTTGCTAGTGGAGTTGAAGGTACTAGTTAATTCATGTAGCTTTCAGTCACTTACATTAAAATTAAACCAGCATATCTTGTTTGTGGAGTTTTCAGATAAAACTACATCTACTGTATGTATGACTACTCGTCTATTATCAGGAATTTATATATTTATAATAATATTATAGCTTTTGATATATAGAAACAATTTGAGCTAACCAAGATGATGATTGAGTTAGACAGTTCTCAGTGGCAGTCAAAATTTGTCCTGGTAGTTCCGTTCCTCCCTCATTTCTGTATGTTCTGTTCCTCCCTCATTTCTGTATGTTCTGTTCCTCCCTCATTTCTGTATGTTTTGTTCCTCCCTCATTTCTGTATGTTCTGTTCCTCACTCATTTCTGTATGTTATGTTCCTCCCTCATTTCTGTATGTTCTGTTCCTCCCTCATTTCTGTATGTTCTGTTCCTCCCTCATTTCTGTATGTTCTGTTCCTCCCTCATTTCTGTATGCCTTTCAGATATTCTCATCCTGAATATGTATGACATATTTTCTGCTGGGTGTTAAACAACCAACAGTCAATCAACCATTGTTTTGTTTGGTTGGATTTGAAAAAAAATGGTGTAAGAGTCGACATCTCCTAAATTGTATGGTACATAAAACAATGCATCTGGTCCCAACAAAAAAAACTACGTTAGAGCTCACCCTTATCAACAAGAGATCTCCCACTCTTGATTGGTTTGCTAGAATTGACACCTATGAAAAAGCCCTGTAGGATTTAAAGCTTATTGTTTATGCTAATGAATAAAATATGTTTTTTTTTATTTTCTAAAAATATGACGTTAGCACTTTATTTAGTCATATTATTTTTTTTAAAAGCAGACCTCAGTTCAGTTGCAAAGAAACCACAAAGTCCTTATACCAGTTTGTTGTCACAGAAAAGTGAAGTAACAGTTAATCCAAGAAAGTAAGTATTACATCTTTGTCAGAGTTATTTCCCTTTTAATAGCTCACCTGACCCAAAGCCAAAGGATCATGTGAGCTAGTGTTATGACTTTTCATCTCTTGCGTTGCCGTTGTTATAATTGCCATTCGTAAACTTGTAAATTTCAATCTTCTTCTCCAATATCACTTGCCAAAAATGAAATCGAACTTGGTAGGAATGTTCATTGGGTGATCCTCTACAAACTTTATTTTTTATATTCTGATTGGCAATCTGGCATTGTCGTCATTACGGAAACAAGAGGCCCCAATGTGTCAAAGAAGACTTTCTGTTTTTTGTATGCAAAGTATTTATTTTTCCACCCATGTTGATGTATTTTCTTTCTTTATGTTCCTTATAAAATTCTGTTCATTTAATATGCCAAAAGATTTGTTTCCTTTTTACCATTTTCAAGATATAAGGGTACACTTAAAATTTGGATAGATTCCATAAGTAATTTCATGCTGGAGTTTATCATATAGATTTGACCTATTATCAGGGATCGCGGTGGGCTTCGCCAATGTCGCCATTTGCGATTTTGAATTTCATTTGGTGCCAAAATACGGCCCTTGGCGATTTTTTTGGGCGACAACATTTTATGTATCAAAAATTGCTTCGTACTGCTGTCAATCAACGGCGCAGGTAAAAAACATCGTCTGCTAGAGCGTGCCAGTCGATGACAGGTAATAAATCAATTACTAGCGATTGCTAATCCGAATATCAGGTAAAGAGTGATTATGTAATAATTGGTCATTTGCAGGCCAGATGATTAATAAATGGATATAATTAAGGCCAATTAAGAATGAACTGATGAGTTCACTAAATTTCTCATCAATTGAATATCTTTATGTCCCAAGCGTAGTGCCCAGGCTCATCAAGCTAAAATCTAATTTCTCAAATGTAATCAAAAGAATCAAAAGAAAGTTGGTATTTTTGAAGTACCGACTATTCCCTATATATATCCAAGCAACAAAAACTGATCATTTTTATCCAAAACTATAATAGTGCTACGTCGTAATAATGGGTAAACGTAAACTAGACTTTTCGTCTCCATCACAGACTAAGTTAAGCAAGTTGTCAGCATTTGGCTTTAGTTCCGCTAATTCAAGTAACGTTGTCAGTGAAACTTCTTCAAGTCCAAAACTTTCGTCAAGTAATAAAGGTGCATCTACTTATGTAACTCCAGATGAAAAGACTCCAAGTACATGTGTTAGGAAATTCCAAGATAGCTGGAAGTTTGGCCGTCCGTGGCTCAGATATGACTCTTAAGTTAAAACTTATGTTTTGTGACATTTGTGTAAATTCTCAAATTGTAAATTCCTTCACTACTGGTTGTGATATAATGAAGAAAGAATGTGTAACCAAGCATGAATCCAGAAAGGGTAAGTTACTTCATATAATTTATAACGTAGTTTCGATTCCGTGTTTTCATTCACCGTTTCAAAATTATAATCTCGCTTAACACTCACGTTAGATTTTCATATTCGTGGATACGATTGCAGATGATCTATTTTTGTTCCGTTGTTTTCTTTTCCCCAATCATATATTTTTCTTGTACATCGGGCGGTTTAATTTGACGTAGAAAGAAATCCAAATTGACATCAAATTATAATAAAACACTTGAAAACAATAATTATCGTTTTAGATGAGTATTACTTTTATTATGAACACAACGCTTTTAAGCCCCTATGTTTAACGTTAGGTGCAAATTATGCAAATCCGTTGGTTAGTTCTCGGAAATTGGGTCACAGTAGTTTCCAGGAAATGTACCTATTCTTAACTTTCTTTGACCGCAAATAACCCCATCGTTTTAGAAGATTGACGAATATATTACATAGTATGTTTTATTTATCTAATTTTTATTTGATTTTTGACAGTTAGAATTTTTCGGGCATCATGTATACAAATGTACCTATTCGTGATCTCAACTTTACAAATATTAGCGATACCGGCAAACTAGCGATCCTATTTTTGTTTTTCATTGAAAGAACAGGGTACTCTTAGTTGGTTTTGCTTGTTTATACATGGAAGATGACGTTTTTTTGTTTAAAATCTATATACAGATATGTTATAAGCTAATTATTATAATAATAAACTATAAAACCTTCGTCTAGTTTTATATCGCACATGTTAGTACTGTTATCAAGGTTTTTGCTGGCATTTTGTTTGGCTTCAATATTGGAGAATTGGCGACAAAAAATTAACATTGGCGATTTTTTTGGCTCCAATATTTTTGGAGCCAGAGCAACCCCTGATTATGATTTCAGACATAAAAAGGGTGAGAGAAAGACAAAAGGGACCACCTCTCAAAAAAGATGATTTTATTATTACAAGTGTTTTTGCATATATATTTTTTCCATTTAATTCCCCAGAAAATTCAAAACTGGAGTATTTTAACCGATTAATGTTCTCTTACCGTTTTGGATATACAAGGGGGTCAAAAGGGGCCAATAACCTAAAATAATTATTTTTTTTAATTTAGATTTAAATGGATTAAAGTTAAACATAGTACCCTATGTGAAAATTGAAAATGAATATAATAATTTTCTTAAAAGCTAGACTTGATTCAATACAAACTGTGTATAAATAACCAAGTGAATGATTTAGACTCAGGTGAACCTCTTGTTTTTATTATATCCCACTCATAGAGTGGGGGCTATATTGCAATCACCTTGTCCGTCCGTCCGTTCACACTTTCGTAACAGATATCTCAGCTTCTACTGGAAGAAATGATTTTATATTTGATATATGGCTTTGGCATGGTGACTTGTACCGTGTCTCCCCTTTCCAGGTTTACCGCACATCTTCTTCCTGTTTACAGTGCGACATAGAATTTTTCATGTATGCTGTAATGGAAACTTTCGTAACAGTTATCTCAGCTTCTACTGGAAGAAATGATTTTATATTGGATATATGGCTTTGGCATGGTGACTTGTACCTTGTCTCCCCTTTCCAGGTTTACCGCACATCTACTTCCTGTTTACCGTGCGACTTACAAATGAATGAGTGGGGGTATTCTTAGCACGACGTAGCGTGCAACATCTTGTTTTACTTGGTACATGTATATATAGGAAGTTATTTCACATTTATAAATATGAATGTAGCTAAAACATTTATATGGAGATATCTAGTTACTATTAAAATACATTGTACAATGTTTTGCATATTTTTCAAAGTTTCCGTGGGTAGTCCATTCAAGATGGCTGCTGTTACTAAAAATATAAATTTCTTCAATTGTCCATTGCTGCTTTATTATAAATTAAAATGAGCTCAAATTTTAACTGCAGCTACATGACAATGAGTAGATTAACAAATATTCTGGGTTTTTCTGTGAAATTTTTCTTTCAATCGATTTATACAAATTAGACATATTTTGATATTGATAAAAGATCACATTTAAATCTTCTCCTCGGAAACTGCTAAGCTAAATTAAAGCAAATTTGGCTGGAATGGTCCTTGGGTGGTCCCCTTTCTATATTGTGTCTGACAGCCCCGCCAATGAGTAGATTAACAAATATTCTGGGTTTTTCTGTGAAATTTTGGCTTTGGCATGGTGACTTGTACCATTCAAGATGGCTGCTGTTACTAAAAATAGAAATTTCTTTAGTTATCAATTTCTGCTTTATTACACATCAAAATGAACTGAAATTTTAGCTGCAGCTACATGGCAATTAGTAGTTTACCATACATTATGGGTTTTTCTGTGAGATTTTTTCTGCCAGTTTATTCCGTTTAGGAATATTATGAGAGAAAAAAAATCACATCAAAATCTGTTACTCAGAAATTTGAGTTGAAATGATCTTTTGGTGGCCCACTTTCAAAATTATGTGTAACACCCCCATTTTCTATCAACTTTAGATGTCAAATTAAAAACCAGGTGAGCGATTACAGGCTCCTGGGAGCCTCTAGTTTTCCCAATAGCGTGGTGATAAAATTATTCGTAAAAATCATTAATGAAAGCTTTTTCAAATGAAATTAAAAGTCAAACATTTTCACGCTTATGACCTGGTTACTGTTTGTTTTGATTAAGCAAGCGAAATACTACGCACAACATACCGGGAACCAGTGCATTATATTGGGTTGCTTGATTTGTGAAAGTGGCGTGTACCGGAGTGTGATAAAACTTCAGAAAAAAACGAAAACGGAAATTGTAGTATTTCAGAGCTCCAGATAAGCTGCGTATTTGCGTTTTTTACGCTATAAAAACGAGTAAAAACGCATGTATTATCAGATCAGAGTGTACACATTACGCATACATATTGCTGTGTAAGCAAACTTTCCAAATTCGGAGCGTACTTCAAGTACACTGATAATTACAGTCGTGTACATTAACAATACATTTTTGTCTTTGAGAAATTCCCTGTAATTACTTCCCTTTATACTTTTCGAAGGAGAAAACGTATACATCCGAGGGGTACCGAATGTTTGCCTTTCTAAGCATAGATGTCAAAAGAGATCTGATTGGATGTTTACGATAAATCATCCAATCGCGGTCAATATTACAAATAAATGCGGTGCTCCTTATTAAGGAGTGGTTTACGTAATAAGTAAGGACTAAAACGGGGGTAATATTGATTGGACACCAATTTGGACAAAATTAAAGAAAATCAAAGTTACTAATAAGGTCAAAGAATTCCAGTGGAAATGTCTCCATAATATAAATTATACAGAACATAGATTGAAAAAAATGAATTTATCAAACGGAAGATGCCATCTCTGCCAAATAAGAGACAACGATGCAGCATCTATTTTTTAAATGTCCTTCTGTGAAAAAATTTATAAAAGAAATAGAAGCAATATTTAACAGATCTGGATTAACAGATAATATAGAAATCAACGAATTAAATATTATGTTAGGGCTATATGGGGATGAGGATTTAGACGTCATTTTTAATACCGTAATATTTATCTCAAAGTGGGAAATATGGAAAATACGTAATAAGGTGAAATATAACCAATCCCGAATTGGAGATCAAACAATTTTCAACACTTGGAAAAATAATTTAAAAAAACATTTACAATGCACATTACAAACTTCGCATATTAATGAAAATGATAAAAACAAATAAGAACTTTTTCGGAATAACATATGAGTATTTATTATTTATGATCATAAAGCTAATTGCATGGTAATAATTGCATCGTCTAATTGTGTATATTATAATGAAATGTAAAAACAAATGAATATGAAATATGTTTAAGTGGACAAGCGAGATTTATGTAAAACAGGGACCCTTAATGTTCACTCCTGGGCCATTAAGGTTATTGTAAACAGGAGATTTTGAATAAACTATATTATGATGTAAAAAAAAAGTATTTGGGAACACGTTGTTCATTGAAAATGAGCAAGAACGTGAATAAACACGCTACTAAGCGCAAGAGCGCTCCGGAAAATTCTATACTTAAGTTCCTGAGTTTCATCTGTGTCTAGTGACAGTATAGTTAAAGGAATCATTGATGACATTATCAAAACGGCTGTGAAAAACTGCCGAAGTCGACGAGCAAAAAACGAAAAGAAAACATGAAAAAGTTATCAGTCAGTTATATAAAGTAAACACAGAACAAAATATTTACAACATTTTATTAATAAACATGACACAATCGTGTCAAATTAAACAGAGATATACATTTCACTTGCATCCTGCATTTATTGAATAACACTTATGTCAAACATTATTTTAAAAGTGTACATGTAAGCAATCTTTTCTGAAGTAGAGAGTACAACAGTGCAAAGGAAATATGCAAATACCCATCATTTTCAAAAGTAGGGGGTAATTACTCTTTGGACTTGAAAATTATCTGGAGCTCTGGTATTTGGAATAAATTTATTAGATGTTTTATAAATTTTGATTAAAATAGTAAATATTTCATGTGATTTACGTTGCTTGATATTTTGTCAATTCATTAGGAATTAAAAACGGAAAACAGTTGATGAAGTGGAATACGCGAATTATTGCCAATTGAGTGTTAAAGATAAAAATAAAAATGTCATGATGTTGCATAATTCTAAATAATTTGTTAAGAAATTGACCAGTAATGATGGAAGCAAGTACAGGTAACTTGAATCCTTTGGATTAAAAAAAGTTTTTACTTCCCGAGAGAAATGAGGTTGATGACGTTAATAAAGCTAGTTAAACTGTTTGTGGTTTGAAGTGAGTCCGACCCACTACCGCCGCAGTACCGGTGATGTCTTCTATCTAATCCCACTTTTTAAAAATACCTATTCCAGGTATTCCAATAGATGTTGTTGCAGTTAATTTGCTCTTTTCGCAATTAGTATCTAATTAATTATTACCTGTGATTTACCTGTATTTTATGTCAAATATTGCAGAAAAAGGGAAAATATTATTTTACATGTAAATGTTACAGTATTAATAAAAAATTGGAATGAAACATTTTTTTCATATGGAGTGAAATCAAGTATGACATAAATATTAAAATATCTTAAAAAATATTTGTACCTTTGAAAACAAATATGAATCATAAGAATTTCATTAAAAAATGAATAGTAACAAACATAAGCTAAGACATGCTTGTTTATTATTTAATGTAATTTAAAAAATGAATAATAAGTTCTATGGATGCTGAAATATAAATGTATTGATAGAGATATCACTTATTCATGTATGTACATTGTATCTGTATTTTTTTTTATTAGAATAAAAATGATAAATTAATATATGTTAGTTCTCCATTCTCTAATCAAGGTTTACCTGAAGTTAATGAGTTTTTGTTTATACACCCTAAGTCCCAATGTTTGCACATTGTTTATACAATAATTACAGCTATTCTCACTTGAAATTTTAGATTTCTTTAATGAATTTTTAAAAAAAGTGGGATTTGGTGGAGACAACACTAACGGTCACGGACACTAATATTGATACACCATGCCCAGAAGCTGAATGCCTTGTTACCATATATGCTCTGCCAGTGTCACTCCAAAAACAACCAATTCAAATTCTTTATTACCTAACACAGCTTTAAATGACATCCAACAACATGCAAATAGTGCAAATAGTGGCAATGTTGATAATGATTCGTAGTGTGACTGTCACTCTGATTCGGACAGTTGTGCTCCAGAGGTCATGGTACCAGATGCCAGGGTGTTCAGTTCAATGAAAAATGAACAAAAATACCCATGGCTATATGACAGTGTGGTACACCAAGGGTATTTGTGAACTGTTTTGTGGTCATTCTTCCTCATCACAAGAATTTGTTACTGTTGGCATTAACCTTAGTACAGTATGATCGCTATTCTATTACTGGACATCCAAACTAATAAATATATTGCCCTTCCCATCTTTTCCCAATTCACATCATTTACGTGCTAATATTCCCAATTATAAGGGACCCGGGCCCCAGATACAAATGAGTAGGAAAATCACTGGATGATAATGTTAAGGCACTGCAGCTGCACATTTTCAAATCATTGTGAATCTAGTAAAATCTCCTCTCTTCAAGCAAATGTAGCATCAATGAATGAGTTTTTGTTTATGACATTTTGTAGATTGGCGCCCATGGTAACAGAAAAACAATCACCTCACAGAAATGCAAAAGCAGATTCTTTAGATTTATCTGACAGTGAAGATGATCTTCCTACACATTACAAGGTGTGTACATTTACAATATATTTGTAAATACATTTTTGGGACAATGTTACTTAATTGTTTGAAACAAGTGATTTCTAAAGTGTAATTGAAAATAAATAGTACTGGTAGCATGAGTAGTAAGGCCACTGTGAACAAAAAAAATGTTAGATGTTGGCTGTCCTTGCCTTGCAGTGGTAGGAAGGCATTGATAGGATTTTTAGTTCACCTGGACCAAAGGTCCAGGTGAACTATTGCCATCACTTGGCGTCCGTCGTCTGTCGTCTGTAATCTTTTCACATTTCAAGCTTCTTCTCCGAAACCACTTGGCCGATTGGAACCGAACTTAGCAGGAATGTTCCTTGGATGGTCCTCTACAAAGTTACTGTTTTTCGTTCCAGTCGGATATTCAATATGGCTGCCAGGGCCAATAATATGCTCTGATTGGCTGAAATTTCAAAGATCTTCTTCTCCGAAACTAATGAACTGACTGAACCCAAACTGTAAAGGAATGATCATTGGAATGTCCTTTACCAAGTTACTGTTTTTTATGCCGATCGGAAATCCAAGATGGCCGCCATCGCAGGACATAGATTAACATTGGACCCTATGGGAAAATGTTCAAATGCCTTCTTCTCAGAAACTACAAATATGATTAAAGCCAAACTGTACATGAATGTTCATTGGATGGTCCTCTACAATCTTAAGGTTTTTTGTTCCGATATGAAATTCAAAATGGCGGCTACGGCAGGACTTAGTTTAACATTGGACCCTATGGGAAAAATGTTTCAAAATGCTTCTTCTCTGAAACCACTTGGACAGTTGAAACCAAACTGCCCAGGAATGATCATTGGAA
The DNA here is from genome assembly GCA_963680875.1 of Bathymodiolus brooksi. Lineage (NCBI taxonomy): Eukaryota > Metazoa > Mollusca > Bivalvia > Mytilida > Modiolidae > Bathymodiolus > Bathymodiolus brooksi. The sequence goes on along the minus strand of OY804577.1, from coordinate 103,918,924 downwards.
GGTCCTCTACAAATTTTCTGTTTTTTATGCCGGTCGGAAATCCAAGATGGCCGCCACCGCAGGACATAGATTAACATTGGACCCTATGGGAAAATGTTCAAATGCCTTCTTCTCAGAAACTACAAATATTATTAAAGCCAAACTGTACATGAATGTTCATTGGATGGTCCTCTACAATCTTAAGGTTTTTTGTTCCGATATGAAATTCAAAATGGCGGCTACGGCAGGACTTAGTTTAACATTGGACCCTATGGGAAAAATGTTTCAAAATGCTTCTTCTCTGAAACCACTTGGACAGTTGAAACCAAACTGCCCAGGAATGATCATTGGAAGGTCCTCTACAAATTTTCTGTTTTTTATGCCGGTCGGAAATCCAAGATGGCTGCCACCGCAGGACATAGATTAACATTGGACCCTATGGGAAAATGTTCAAATGCCTTCTTCTCAGAAACTACAAATATTATTAAAGCCAAACTGTACATGAATGTTCATTGGATGGTCCTCTACAATCTTAAGGTTTTTTGTTCCGATATGAAATTCAAAATGGCGGCTACGGCAGGACTTAGTTTAACATTGGACCCTATGGGAAAAATGTTTCAAAACGCTTCTTCTCTGAAACCACTTGGATAATTGAAACCAAACTGCCTAGGAATGATCATTGGAAGGTCCTCTACACATTTTATGTTTTTTATGCCGATCGGAAATCCAAGATGGCCACCACCGCAATACATAGATTAACATTGGACCCTATGGGAAAATGTTCAAATGCCTTCTACTCAGAAACTACAAATATGATTAAAGCCAAACTGTACATGAATGTTCATTAGATGGTCCTCTACAAACTTTACGTTTTTTGTTCTGGTATGAAATTCAAAATGGCGGCTACGGCAGGACTTAGTTTAACATTGGACCCTATGGGAAAAATGTTTCAAAATGCTTCTTCTCTGAAACCACTTGGACAGTTGAAACTAAACTGCCCAGGAATGATCATTGGAAGGTCCTCTACAAATAATTTGTTTTTTATGCCGGTCGGAAATCCAAGATGGCCGCCACCGCAGGACATAGATTAACATTGGACCCTATGGGAAAATATTCAAATGCCTTCTACTCAGAAATTACAAATATGATTAAAGCCAAACTGTACATGAATGTTCATTAGATGGTTCTCTACAAACTTTACGTTTTTTGTTCTGGTATGAAATTCAAAATGGCGGCTACGGCAGGACTTAGTTTAACATTGGACCCTATGGGAAAAATGTTTCAAAACGCTTCTTCTCTGAAACCACTTGGATAATTGAAACCAAACTGCCCAGGAATGATCATTGGAAGGTCCTCTACAAAGTTTCTGTTTTTTTTTGCCGATCGGAAATTCAAGATGGCCGCCACCGCAGGACATAGATTAACATTGGACCCTATGGGAAAATGTTCAAATGCCTTCTTCTCAGAAACTACAAATATGATTAAATCCAAACTGTACATGAATGTTCATTGGATGGTCCTCTACAAACTTTGCGTTTTTTGTTCCGATATAAAATTCAAAATGGCGGCTACGGCAGGACTTAGTTTAACATTGGACCCTATGGGAAAAATGTTTCAAAACGCTTCTTCTCTGAAACCACTTGGATAATTGAAACCAAACTGCCCAGGAATGATCATTGGAAGGTCCTCTACAAGGTGTGTGTTTTTTATGCCGATCGGAAATCCAAGATGGCCACCACCGCAGGACATAGATTAACATTGGACCCTATGGGAAAATGTTCAAATGCCTTCTTCTCAGAAACTACAAATATGATTAAAGCCAAACTGTACATGAATGTTCATTGGATGGTCCTCTACAAACTTTACGTTTTTTGTTCCGATATGAAATTCAAAATGGCGGCTACGGCAGGACTTAGTTTAACATTGGACCCTATGGGGGAAATGTTTGAAAACGCTTCTTCTCTGAAACCACTAGAACAGTTGAAACCAAACTGCCCAGGAATGATCATTGGAAGGTCCTCTACAAATTTTATGTTTTTTATGCCGATCGGAAATCCAAGATGGCCGCCACCACAATACATAGATTAACATTGGACCCTATGGTAAAATGTTCAAATGCCTTCTTCTCAGAAACTACAAATATTATTAAAGCCAAACTGTACATGAATGTTCATTGGATGGTCCTCTACAAACTTTAGGTTTTTTGTTCCGATATGAAATTCAAAATGGCGGCTACGGCAGGACTTAGTTTAACATTGGACCCTATGGGAAAAATGTTTCAAAACGCTTCTTCTCTGAAACCACTTGAACAATTGAATCCAAACTGCACAGGAATGATCATTGGAAGGTCCTCTACAAAGTTTCTGTTTTTTTATGCCGATCGGAAATCCAAGATGGCCACCACCGCAGGACATAGATTAACATTGGACCCTATGGGAAAATGTTCAAATGCCTTCTTCTCAGAAACTACAAATATGATTAAAGCCAAACTGTACATGAATGTTCATTGAATGGTCCTCTACAAAATATACGTTTTTCATTCTGATATGAAATTCAAAATGGCGGCTACGGCAGGACTTAGTTTAACATTGGACCCTATGGGAAAAATGTTTCAAAATGCTTCTTCTCTGAAACCACTTGGACAGTTGAAACCAAACTGCCCAGGAATGATCATTGGAAGGTCCTGTTTTTTATGCCGATCGGAAATCCAAGATGGCTGCCACCACAGGTCATAGTATTAACACAGAACCATATGGGGAAAATACAGAAATATATTCTTCTCTGAAGCTATTGCACTGATTGAACCTAAACTGTGCATCAATCATTGGAAGGTCCTTTACAAACTTTGTGTTTTTTATGTTGATCGTAATTCCAAGATGACGCAGGACATAGTTTTTACATAGGACCAATTGGTTTTTTTTATTACCAGGTGAACGATACAGGCTCTTGAGAGCCTCTGGTATGCTTTAGATTCCATATGAAATTTCATGCATGAGTTACTCATATAAATTTGAACTAGCTCTTATGATTTTAAGATAAAAAAGGTCAAAGGGAACGAAAAGGGCCCAAAAAGATAACTTCTTTATAAGATTAATTTTGTTGGACATTTTATTTTTTCTTCAAAAGAGATCATACATTAAAAGGGTTAGGGTTATGGTGTTTAATGCCACTTTCAACAATATTTCAGTTATATCATGGCAATCGGTTTTATTGGTGGAGGAAACTGGACCACCCGGAGAAAACAACCGAGCTGCTGCAAGTTACTGACAAACTTTATCACATAATGTTGTATCGAGTACACCTCGCCATGAGTGGGATTCAAACTCACAACATTAGTAGTGATAGGCATTGATTGCATAGTTAGTTATGTTTTAACGGTTTAATCATTATAGTAAAGATTAAAGAATAAAAAACTAAAAGATTTTTTTATGTAAAATATTTTTTTTATTTACTCTGAAATGTTTGTCTCATGAATTTCCATCTTCACCGCCACGAAAATTCAAACTCACAACTTTAGTGGTGATAGTCACTGATTGCACAGGTAGTTATAAATCCAACTACCATATGATAACGATCACAACATTAAAATAAGCCATACAACATATAAGCAACTTTAATAACTGTTTGCTCAGTGTGGCAGATAGTGGGTTTTGATTGTTGATTGAGTCAAACCAATGACTATTAAATTTATACTTACTGATTCGCCACAAAACTTGTGTCATAAGTTTGCTATATTTAAGAGGAGTTTACCTGCTATTTTTGATGACTCAATACAAGTCACTCAGAATATATGATAGTAACATATTTATTGCAAGAATACCAGCACCTTTAATCATATAACTTGTTTTTGATTTTTCAAGTCACAAGACACAAGAGTCCATAAACAGCTGCCATCAGAAGTACTTTTGATTGATGCCTCCAGACAAACTAAAGATCCTAACCAATCAGAAGTGGATATTATTGTGGGATATGAAAGATCACCTGTCAGAATTGTATGTCATTCTGCTAGTAAAGTAGCCTCGGATCTCAGGTAAGCTTCACCTATTTGACAATATTCAAAACCAGTCAATCAGATATACTTGTAACAGTTTTATTTGATGAGTCCAGAAGACATTTCTAAAAGCTTTGGTGAGTACCAACTGAAAATGGCAAGTTCAGGACTCATCTAAGCGAGTTGTAAAGATCTCTGATCAATTTATTTCCCAGTGTCATAACATTCAAACAAACAATTATTTTAAAAATATTTATTTTGATCATGGTTCCTTTAGCTTTATTTGATTTATTTCTTATTTTGTTTCTTTTTCTGATTACCCTGGTTCCTACACCAATGAAAATGACAGTCATCGGTGCTGGGCCAGTAAACATTTTCTATCACTAGCCCAAATTTTTCAATAACATTTGTTTGTGTTGTTGACTAATAAAGCATTCAAATAAAGCAGTTTGTTATGTTTTATTCTTCAATTATTCCCTCCCTACACATATCCTTGTAAACCCTTCCCTCATCCCCATAATCTTCATCATTGTCACTATAGTCATCACTATCAGTATCATTATGTGTCCCATCCATTGGTTGACTCGGTGACAGTTTGTCTTCACTACTAGGCACTTCCTCCATAGCTAAATTGTTCTCATTCATTTCCTTGACTTGGTCTTCCTCTTGCTCGGATGCTATTAAGGGTTTCAGCTGGATTTTATTATACTAAGGTCAAATGACCCAACTCATATAAATTCCTCTGGCCTTTTTTCTTGAAAGGCACTTATTCAATAGGTCAATTGTGTCCTAATTTGCCTAAAACTTATAGGTCATTTAATGCATACCGTATTTAGGGTTGCATAATGCGCACCGCACCCCCTCTTGGCCTTGAAAATCTCCAGAAAAAAACTAGTTCGTGTCTATAATGCGCATGGACTTTCAAAAAAAATAGCCGTCGGAAATGTAAGAATTAAATATCAATCGTATATATTTTTCAGTCCTTTGAGCATGTTTCATTTGCTTGGAGAATTTAAGAACCATTTATCTCTTTTCTTCTTCAATAAAGTTGCAAAATATTAAATGTGTTGGGTTTTATTGGCGTTTTCATATGATGTTTTTATTATCCGGATGTTGTGTAATGGATTCGAAATCTAGTACAGCATCGGTAAATATAAGTTTAAATTCAGGATCTGAACGTAAATTAACGCAGTTGATAGTTGAAGATGACAGAAAATAATGATATAGAATAAAGAAAGGCAAACATTTGTCACTTATTATGACATTGTTGAACATTGCTAAGCTTGTGAGGATTTGTTGAAAATACGGTTGTTACATACATCAAAGAGCACCGACAATCCGTTATTTTTTGGTATTTTTAAAATTGACCAAATAATTAATGATCATAAATGAACTACAAACAATGCCTTATTATTTAGTGATGAAATACATCCAAGCCATGCAATCATAACAGATTGTTATATGTTGTAATTTTGTGTTAATCAGATTTAACTTCACCTGGGAGCAATCAAGTTATTAGACTTGACATAAAAATTGACAAATACATTTTATTGTTTCTTTTCTTTTTATTTCAATCACTATAATCTTGTGTAAGCACAGTCTGACAGTCTAATTATACACTAAGTAATTATGACACTCGGCAAGATTATTGATTATTTTACACATGGCTAGATATAGTCAGATGTTTATATTTAGTTTATTTTCGTATCTATCAAAGATAAATATTTACAAGTACAAAACAAAACTGCACTAGACAGTTAATTCTTCAATAATTAAAACATAGTAGATGCAATTAATTATTTTGTGGAATAATGTCCAAACAATTTAAGAAATATTTAACTTTGCATGTTGACAATAGTAAACAAAAAACATGGCGGACATGTGATTTCCCGGTTTGGGAAAGAGTGAAACACATTGTTCCTGTTTATAATGCGCACCCCTCCTACAAAATAAAGAATCTGGGCAAAATCCTGTGCATTATGCACCACTAAATACGGTACTTATTATGATATTTGGAATTGACAGCCAGACAGGTTTTCAGAGGTCACCATCCTCTTTCCAAAAAAAAGTTAAACTTAAGTGAAAATAAATAGAAATTAAAATCAAATTCCCCAATTAGGAATGACTTAAGAGAAAGCTATCCTACATAGGTTACAAAAAAAGTCTGCTTTGAAGTAAACATTTTGTAGAATTTTTTTTTTTATTTAAATAAAACAAAAGTATTTTATTTAAATTCACAGAGAAATAAAAATTTTAGTGGATATTTTCAACCATTTGTTTTAATCAGGAAAAAGCTTGTAATATTTGTCTGTTTCAATATTTCCCAAAAACCTAAATCAAGTCCTCTATCGTATTTTGTACAAAAGACCAGTTTAAATTTGACGCCAAATTGATATCCGATAATTTTTACGTGTCCGGTCTGGAGCGATTCTTGTTCTTATATTTTAAATATTGATATTTTCGTTCATTAATGCGTTTCTGAGATTGCGACTTTAATTTTGTCAATGTCCTTGAACTTCATCAAGTAGAATCGTATTTACTTTATCGAGTACCCGGAAAATACGATGTACATATAATAATATTTGCACTCGCCCATATATTTAAATTTGGGCCAGTTACTACCTGTCTTTTGACAATATCTAGTCGCCCATATGTGGTTTTGGTTTTGTGTCCAGCACTGGTCATGATTTTTGATGTAACCATTTATTATCATGATTGTAAGAAAAGAGAAGAAAAGGTTTGGTTTTATGGTGTTTAACGCCACTTTCAACAATATTTCAGTTATATCGTGGCGGTCAGTTTTATTGGTGGAGGAAACCATAGCACCCGGAGAAAATCACTGACCTGTTTCAAGTCACTGACAAACTATCACATAATGTTGTATCTAGTACACATCTCCATGAACGGGGTTTGAACTCACAACTTAAGTGGTAATAGGGTCTAATCACGTCCATGACTGCCCCGAGCAGAAAAGGCAATGTACGTACAAACATTTTCATTACAGGTCATCAAAGAATAGATCTGTAAATGTCGATGGTGTTAATTCTGTTAAGATAACAAGAGAAAACCCAGTTCCACAGATCAAAGTTCACAATTTTGCATGTATGTATACATAATAGATAGGCTAAGACATGAATGTAACTAACATTGAGGCAGAGGCAGAGAGAGAGAGAGAGAGAGAGAGAGGAGAGAGAAAAGCGAGTGAGTGTGGGAGAGGGGGGAGGGAGACAGAGAGAGAAAAGAAGGAGTGAGAGGGGAAATGAAGAGAGAGTGAGAAAAAGAGGGGGAGTGTGTGAGAGAGAGTGGGAAGGAGAGTGTGTGTGATAGAGAGGAGAGAGAGAGAAAGGAGTGTGAGAGAGTAAGATAGGCGAGAGAGGAGTGAGGGAGAGTCCGAGAGGAGAAAGAGAGTGAGTGAGGAGAGAAAAGAGGGGGAGTGTGATAGAGAGAAAGAGGGAAGACAAAGAGGAGGTAGAGAGAAATAGAGGACAGAGAGAGTGCGAGAGAGGAGAGAAAGAGAGAGGGTAACAGGATAGAGAGAGGAGGGGAGAGTGGGTAAGAGGTGAGATTGTGGGAGAGAGTGCAAAGAAGGAGGAGAGAGAGGTAGAGAGTGAGAGTGAGAAAGAGAGAGTCATAGAGGAGAGAGATAGATAGAGGAGTGAGGGAGAGTCAGGAAAGAGAGAAGAGACAGTGTTCTCCATTGCTGGTAATAGCCGGTTTCGCCGACCAGCTATAATTCTCTTCCGACCGGCATTCATTTTTCAAAGCCGGTCGGAAAATTAACATTGTTTTCCCAACTTGCGTAATGATCCCAATTAAAATCCTTTGTTGCATTTCATGTGGCTCCTATGTTACAATAGTCAGAATGTCTTTAAACGTATATTGAATCAGGGGACAGTTGACAATTTTAATGACGAAATAAGTACGAGCATACCTTTTAATGGGTTATAATCCACATGCCAATGTTTTTGAATTATTTGACTTTGTAAAACGACAGAAATATTTATCTGTGAAAAGATTTTAAACAATTTCCGTTAAAAAATTACTTCCAAACTATACACTAAAGGTGACACACTTTTACATGCAAGTGCTGTATAAACATTTCTCTTTTAAATTATAACACCCTTCGATTAGCATATTTGATCATCTTTCTTTAAACAATTAAGTACAAGTTAACTGTACATTTGCCCCTGGGTCAGGATTAATTTTGTGACACAAGTACGAGTGGTTTCAATCCGAGACAAGGGTAATGAAAGATCGAATTCGAAGTAATTTTACAAGTACAACCTGTCATAATGAGAAAAAAAACACTTTTTGTTCTTTTTTTTAGTTGTGAAAAAAAAAATTGAAAATAAAATGGAGATTAAATATTTGTAAAACATAAAAAAAAAAAATTATTTTTACATGTATCGACGGAAATTGCTAATATACATGCTCATAAAGTAATTTCAGATGCTTTTTTAAAATTTTCAAATTCCATGAAATAACACTGATCTATAATTATGAAATTCAAAAACTGATTTTGTTCCTATTCTAAGTTGATATATGCAAGGATTTATATCTTACTATTTAAATCCTTGGTATATGCAAAACATTTTTTTGAGAAAATGGACACGTTAATATCCACATTCCATTTCTGAATACATAATTATACGGCTCGTTTGTCTAATGTATTGAATGTGAAAGGGGATTCAGTTGTATGTCCAGAGTCAAGACAACATTGAGGAACAAACAGGCTGACTAACACCATATTACAAGGATTAATGATGGTTTCAATACATGGACCGGATGACTCAAAATTTGATTTCATGACAGCCATGAACATTTGGGGGAAACTTAGAAAGAGACATATCTTGATTGAAAAAGCAAAGGAATCAACAGAAAAATCTAAACTTTTGAAAAAAAATTGTGATGAAATCTCTTTTGCTAAGGAAAATTACAAGAGAAAGAAGAATTAAGAGAGAAATGTTGAAAAGAAAATAAAATTGCTGTAGCAAGTAGTAGCATAAAATTGGAAATATAAAGTATTCTTTGTATTATTTTTGTCGCGATTACGCATACTTAACGCGTACTTAAGCGCAACAGCGAAAAAATGAAAACACACTATTAAAGTCAGCAACAAAAAACAACCACCTATCACTGAGCAAAAATGGAGAACACTGGGAGAGTAAGAAAGAGGGGAGAGAGGGAGGAAAGAGAGAGTCAGAGAGGAGAGAAAGAGAGTAGGGAGTGAGAAAGGAGAGTCAGAGAGGGAGAGGGAGAGAGAGAAAGAGGAGAGTGAGAAAGGGGGAGAGGAGAGAGAGACAGAGAAAAATAGTCTTTTCTCAAAAGATTGGATTCGAGTGTCAATAGGAAAACCATCTTGCATTCACCGACCAAGTATTGTCATTTGAAATTGCTAATTAAAATATTATTTTAAAAATCAATCTGTTGTGTTATGCTTAATTTACCAATGAAGCTTCAACTGCATGGTCGCTATTTATGATAGTAACATATATATAAAGCGTTTCATTAATATAGAAATCAAAAAAAAAAAAAAAATAGTGTTATTTTGGGCCGTTAAGTCACAATTTTCTTTGGGGCCTCAATCGGCAGCACCCATACCTCTGTCTCACCTGTTTTAAACCCCTAGTTATGGCTCTGTACATGTACACCATATATATATATATGTACTGTTGAAAGACATTGTTCAAAATTCTGCCAAACTACCAATTCAATATATTTTGGATGACATATCAGATTTTTGTTTTTAAAAAACCAAATTCAACTTACCCTTCATATTAAAGTATAATACCCAGAAGATAGTTATATTATTATTTAATGATTCATCAGATAATTCACGGAACATGATTTTTATTTGATTGTAAGATGGCCTCTGTGTTGTCATGGTTATGATGCTCGCCTTAAATGTTGACAAGAGCAAGGATTTGAGCAATATAATGGTCTTTAGCTAGTACAAGGCAGGCATCATCATCATCTTGTTAAAAAGTAACTTTATGCTTAAATATTGCTCATTTGACTTTAAACACCATTCTCTCGCTCACTTCAACCGTATCGATGGTGTAATGGTCAAATGTGCTTTCACCTCAAGTGCAGTAGATTGTGGGTTCGAGTCTCGATCAGGTCAAACCAAAGACTATGAAATTGGCATTTCTTGCTTCTCTGTTAAGCATGCAGTATTAATTAGAAAGCAAAGACTGGTTGGCAAGGAATCAGGATAATGTGTCCCAGATGGGCGACACGTCTATCCGTGGACTGTTGTTTCAGTGAGCTAACACTATAAAAATCCATCTAAGTGTGTTGTAGTACAAAGCGGGCCTCGTCATCATCTCATTGAAAATTAACTTGTTCTCGCCATGATATAGCTGAAAAATTGCAGAGTTGGCGTTAAACAACAATCACTTGCGTGTATCTTTTTTTGTAATGTTGATTCCTTTGACAAACACATTTTTCAGACCCTATCGGTTTTCTTACTACCATAAATTTGCTAAATTAGATATCAACCTTATTACAATTCTGTTTTATTTTCTGTACAATTTTGATTTTCAGTGAGTCCAAGTGAGCCATGTCGTACTTTAGACAATTTCAATTTTTTAACTCAAATTGAAAAAGATATGAGAAAAAATAAGATTCCCCAGCCAAACTTTGACGATTCCCAGGATTCTGACATCTCAGAAAAACCTGTCCAGGATGTAGGGTTGCATCCTCCACAAGAAGAAGACAATCTTTCTATTATTAGTGAAAGTGATACATGTTCTGTTAAGGATTTTGTCTCATCAAAGTCTGCAGCATCTGTTAAAAAGAAAAGGTAAGATGGATTTTTTTTTCAACTATTTTATCAGAGAATTCACTAAAGAAAAACTAATTAAAAATTTGTATTAATTCCGGTTATATTAACACTTATTTTTAGGTTTGGTATTTAATGCCACTTTCAACAATATTTCAGTTATATTATGGTGGTCAGTTTTATTGGTTGAGAAAACCACCGATCTTTCGCAGGTCACTGACAAACTTTATCACATAATGTTGTATCGAGTACAACTCACCATGAGCGGGATTCAAACTCACAACCTTAGTGGTGATAGGCACTGATTCCACAGGTAGTTGTAAATCCAACTACAATACGATCATCACTACGATGGCCTCCTATTTTTAAGTTGCCACTTTGTTGTAGAATTTCATTTCCGTAATAGTTCTTGTTGCCATGAAATGAAAAAATTACTTTGCTTTTAGTGGTCTTCTTGGGTGTTTTTCTACAGCCCTTATGTTACGGTTTCAATATATTTTTCAGTGCAACTGTAAAAAAGAACTTACAACCTGGAAAGACTCCACAGACAGCAAAGAAAAAGTCAAGTAAGTTAGGGAAAAAAAAGCTTAGTATACATGTAGCACTGTTTCATCCTCATAAAAAAAAGTGGGGGATATAGTCAAGTGTATGTCCTTCCTCTTGTAAGGAGACATTGGTGGTGTAATGTTTAGTGTGCTCACCTCAGTGCAGTAGACTGTGGGTTTGAGCCAGGTCTTGTCAAACCAAAGACTATCAAATTGGTATATGTTGCTTCTCCGCTAAGTATGCAGCACTAAGGAGAAAGAGTAAAAACTGATTGGATCAGAATCAGAATAATGTATCAAAGTGGAGCAACATGTCTACACGAACACTGTTGATTCAGTGAGTTAGCACTAAGCATGTTAGTCTAGTACAAAGTGGATATCATCATCATTTCATCAAAATGTAACTTGTTCTTATATAGCTGAAAAATTGCTCATTTTGGCATTAAACAACAATCACTCACTCTCCTATTATAAGGAAAATTTATATAATTATCTTACATAGCTTCATTTATAGAGAATAATGCTTTTGCTTTCCATATAAGTAATAATTATTATTAATTATTAAGTCTCCCAAACAAAGTTTGGGAGACTTATTGTTTTTGCTCTGTTTCTTATTTTTATTATTATTAAGTCTCCCAAACAACGTTGGGAGACTTATTGTTTTTGCTCCATTTCTTATTATTATTAAGTCTCCCAAACAAAGTTTGGGGGACTTATTGTTTTTGCTCCGTTTCTTATTATTATTTTTATTTATTATTATTATTTTTATTATTATTATTCTTATTCTTTCTTTCCGCGAAGCATGAACTTGTCCACGGCAGATCTCAGGAACTACAGGACAGAATTTCATGAAACTTGGTGGAGTTATAGATATATGTTTCTAGTTGATCCTAAAGTTTTCAGATTTGTGGTAAAGGGGGTCAAAGCCATATTTTTGGGGGTTCAAAGGGGGTGGGGGTTACTATAGAATCCTATGGGAAACTTGAAATTTCGTACATTAATGTTGATAACTTCTAACTGGATAATGATAGAGACATAAAATTTGACATAGTGATAGGTCACCATTAGAGGAGCAATTCTGCGTTTTCAAAATTTTCAAGATGTCTGCCATTTTCAAAATGGCTGCCAAAACACGGCATAAAAATGGGGGGTAAAAATTCAACATTGTCCAATATCATCAAAATTTGATATGTGGGTAGATAGTGTCAGTGGCCGGTTTGGGAGACTTCATAATCGTTAGATTATAATCATTTCTTGTTATTATTATTCTTATTCTTCTTATTCTTCTTCTTTCTTTCTGTGCACCATGAACTTGTCCACGGCAGATCTCAGGAACTACAGGACAGAATTTCATGAAACTTGGTGGAGTTATAGATATATGTTTCTAGTTGATCCTAAAGTTTTCAGATTTGTGGTAAAGGGGGTCAAAGCCATATTTTTGGGGGTTCAAAGGGGGTGGGGGTTACTATAGAATCCTATGGGAAACTTGAAATTTCGTACATTAATGTTGATAACTTCTAACTGGATAATGATAGAGACATAAAATTTGACATAGTGATAGGTCACCATTAGAGGAGCAATTCTGCATTTTCAAAATTTTCAAGATGTCTGCCATTTTCAAAATGGCTGCCAAAACACGGCATAAAAATGGGGGGTAAAAATTCAACATTGTCCGATATCATCAAAATTTGATATGTGGGTAGATAGTGTCAGTGGCCGGTTTGGGAGACTTCATAATCGTTAGATTATAATCATTTCTTGTTATTATTATTCTTATTCTTCTTATTCTTCTTCTTTCTTTCTGTGCACCATGAACTTGTCCACGGCAGATCTCAGGAACTACAGGACAGAATTTCATGAAACTTGGTGGAGTTATAGATATATGTTTCTAGTTGATCCTAAAGTTTTCAGATTTGTGGTAAAGGGGGTCAAAGCCATATTTTTGGGGGTTCAAAGGGGGTGGGGGTTACTATAGAATCCTATGGGAAACTTGAAATTTCGTACATTAATGTTGATAACTTCTAACTGGATAATGATAGAGACATAAAATTTGACATAGTGATAGGTCACCATTAGAGGAGCAATTCTGCGTTTTCAAAATTTTCAAGATGTCTGCCATTTTCAAAATGGCTGCCAAAACACGGCATAAAAATGGGGGGTAAAAATTCAACATTGTCCGATATCATCAAAATTTGATATGTGGGTAGATAGTGTCAGTGGCCGGTTTGGGAGACTTCATAATCGTTAGATTATAATCATTTCTTGTTATTATTATTCTTATTCTTCTTATTCTTCTTCTTTCTTTCTGTGCACCATGAACTTGTCCACGGCAGATCTCAGGAACTACAGGACAGAATTTCATGAAACTTGGTGGAGTTATAGATATATGTTTCTAGTTGATCCTAAAGTTTTCAGATTTGTGGTAAAGGGGGTCAAAGCCATATTTTTGGGGGTTCAAAGGGGGTGGTGGTTACTATAGAATCCTATGGGAAACTTGAAATTTCGTACATTAATGTTGATAACTTCTAACTGGATAATGATAGAGACATAAAATTTGACATAGTGATAGGTCACCATTAGAGGAGCAATTCTGCGTTTTCAAAATTTTCAAGATGTCTGCCATTTTCAAAATGGTTGCCAAAACACGGCATAAAAATGGGGGGTAAAAATTCAACATTGTCCAATATCATCAAAATTTGATATGTGGGTAGATAGTGTCAGTGGCCGGTTTGGGAGACTTCATAATTGTTAGATTATAATCATATCTTGTTATTATTATTCTTCTTTCTTTCCGTGCACCATGAACTTGTCCACGGCAGATCTCAGGAACAACAGGACAGAATTTCATGAAACTTGGTGGAGTTATAGATATATATTTCTAGTTGATCCTAAAGTTTTCAGATTTGTGGTAAAGGGGGTCAAAGCCATATTTTTGGGGGTTCAAAGGGGGTGGGGGTTACTATAGAATCCTATGGGAAACTTGAAATTTCGTACATTAATGTTGATAACTTCTAACTGGATAATGATAGAGACATAAAATTTGACATAGTGATAGGTCACCATTAGAGGAGCAATTCTGCGTTTTCAAAATTTTCAAGATGTCTGCCATTTTCAAAATGGTTGCCAAAACACGGCATAAAAATGGGGGGTAAAAATTCAACATTGTCCAATATCATCAAAATTTGATATGTGGGTAGATAGTGTCAGTGGCCGGTTTGGGAGACTTCATAATTGTTAGATTATAATCATATCTTGTTATTATTATTCTTCTTTCTTTCCGTGCACCATGAACTTGTCCACGGCAGATCTCAGGAACAACAGGACAGAATTTCATGAAACTTGGTGGAGTTATAGATATATGTTTCTAGTTGATCCTAAAGTTTTCAGATTTGTGGTAAAGGGGGTCAAAGCCATATTTTTGGGGGTTCAAAGGGGGTGGGGGTTACTATAGAATCCTATGGGAAACTTGAAATTTCGTACATTAATGTTGATAACTTCTAACTGGATAATGATAGAGACATAAAATTTGACATAGTGATAGGTCACCATTAGAGGAGCAATTCTGCGTTTTCAAAATTTTCAAGATGTCTGCCATTTTCAAAATGGTTGCCAAAACACGGCATAAAAATGGGGGGTAAAAATTCAACATTGTCCAATATCATCAAAATTTGATATGTGGGTAGATAGTGTCAGTGGCCGGTTTGGGAGACTTCATAATTGTTAGATTATAATCATATCTTGTTATTATTATTCTTCTTTCTTTCCGTGCACCATGAACTTGTCCACGGCAGATCTCAGGAACAACAGGACAGAATTTCATGAAACTTGGTGGAGTTATAGATATATGTTTCTAGTTGATCCTAAAGTTTTCAGATTTGTGGTAAAGGGGGTCAAAGCCATATTTTTGGGGGTTCAAAGGGGGTGGGGGTTACTATAGAATCCTATGGGAAACTTGAAATTTCGTACATTAATGTTGATAACTTCTAACTGGATAATGATAGAGACATAAAATTTGACATAGTGATAGGTCACCATTAGAGGAGCAATTCTGCGTTTTCAAAATTTTCAAGATGTCTGCCATTTTCAAAACGGCTGCCAAAACACGGCATAAAAATGGGGGGTAAAAATTCAACATTGTCCGATATCATCAAAATTTGATATGTGGGTAGATAGTGTCAGTGGCCGGTTTGGGAGACTTCATAATCGTTAGATTATAATCATTTCTTGTTATTATTATTCTTATTCTTCTTATTCTTCTTCTTTCTTTCTGTGCACCATGAACTTGTCCACGGCAGATCTCAGGAACTACAGGACAGAATTTCATGAAACTTGGTGGAGTTATAGATATATGTTTCTAGTTGATCCTAAAGTTTTCAGATTTGTGGTAAAGGGGGTCAAAGCTATATTTTTGGGGGTTCAAAGGGGGTGGTGGTTACTATAGAATCCTATGGGAAACTTGAAATTTCGTACATTAATGTTGATAACTTCTAACTGGATAATGATAGAGACATAAATTTTGACATAGTGATAGGTCACCATTAGAGGAGCAATTCTGCGTTTTCAAAATTTTCAAGATGTCTGCCATTTTCAAAATGGCTGCCAAAACACGGCATAAAAATGGGGGGTAAAAATTCAACATTGTCCGATATCATCAAAATTTGATATGTGGGTAGATAGTGTCAGTGGCCGGTTTGGGAGACTTCATAATTGTTAGATTATAATCATATCTTATTATTATTCTTCTTTCTTTCCGTGCACCATGAACTTGTCCACGGCAGATCTCAGGAACAACAGGACAGAATTTCATGAAACTTGGTGGAGTTATAGATATATGTTTCTAGTTGATCCTAAAGTTTTCAGATTTGTGGTAAAGGGGGTCAAAGCCATATTTTTGGGGGTTCAAAGGGGGTGGGGGTTACTATAGAATCCTATGGGAAACTTGAAATTTCGTACATTAATGTTGATAACTTCTAACTGGATAATGATAGAGACATACAATTTGACATAGTGATAGGTCACCATTAGAGGAGCAATTCTGCGTTTTCAAAATTTTCAAGATGTCTGCCATTTTCAAAATGGTTGCCAAAACACGGCATAAAAATGGGGGGTAAAAATTCAACATTGTCCGATGTCATCAAAATTTGATATGTGGGTAGATAGTGTCAGTGGCCGATTTGGGAGACTTCATAATCGTTAGATTATAATCATTTCTTGTTATTATTATTCTTATTCTTCTTATTCTTCTTCTTTCTTTCCGTGCACCATGAACTTGTCCACGGCAGATCTCAGGAACTACAGAACAGAATTTCATGAAACTTGGTGGAGTTATAGATATATGTTTCTAGTTGATCCTAAAGTTTTCAGATTTGTGGTAAAGGGGGTCAAAGCCATATTTTTGGGGGTTCAAAGGGGGTGGGGGTTACTATAGAATCCTATGGGAAACTTGAAATTTCGTACATTAATGTTGATAACTTCTAACTGGATAATGATAGAGACATAAATTTTGACATAGTGATAGGTCACCATTAGAGGAGCAATTCTGCGTTTTCAAAATTTTCAAGATGTCTGCCATTTTCAAAATGGCTGCCAAAACACGGCATAAAAATGGGGGGTAAAAATTCAACATTGTCCGATGTCATCAAAATTTGATATGTGGGTAGATAGTGTCAGTGGCCGGTTTGGGAGACTTCATAATCGTTAGATTATAATCATTTCTTGTTATTATTATTCTTATTCTTCTTATTCTTCTTCTTTCTTTCCGTGCACCATGAACTTGTCCACGGCAGATCTCAGGAACTACAGAACAGAATTTCATGAAACTTGGTGGAGTTATAGATATATGTTTCTAGTTGATCCTAAAGTTTTCAGATTTGTGGTAAAGGGGGTCAAAGCCATATTTTTGGGGGTTCAAAGGGGGTGGGGGTTACTATAGAATCCTATGGGAAACTTGAAATTTCGTACATTAATGTTGATAACTTCTAACTGGATAATGATAGAGACATAAAATTTGACATAGTGATAGGTCACCATTAGAGGAGCAATTCTGCGTTTTCAAAATTTTCAAGATGTCTGCCATTTTCAAAATGGCTGCCAAAACACGGCATAAAAATGGGGGGTAAAAATTCAACATTGTCCGATATCATCAAAATTTGATATGTGGGTAGATAGTGTCAGTGGCCGGTTTGGGAGACTTCATAATTGTTAGATTATAATCATATCTTGTTATTATTATTCTTCTTTCTTTCCGTGCACCATGAACTTGTCCACGGCAGATCTCAGGAACTACAGGACAGAATTTCATGAAACTTGGTGGAGTTATAGATATATGTTTCTAGTTGATCCTAAAGTTTTCAGATTTGTGGTAAAGGGGGTCAAAGCCATATTTTTGGGGGTTCAAAGGGGGTGGGGGTTACTATAGAATCCTATGGGAAACTTGAAATTTCGTACATTAATGTTGATAACTTCTAACTGGATAATGATAGAGACATACAATTTGACATAGTGATAGGTCACCATTAGAGGAGCAATTCTGCATTTTCAAAATTTTCAAGATGTCTGCCATTTTCAAAATGGTTGCCAAAACACGGCATAAAAATGGGGGGTAAAAATTCAACATTGTCCGATGTCATCAAAATTTGATATGTGGGTAGATAGTGTCAGTGGCCGGTTTGGGAGACTTCATAATCGTTAGATTATAATCATTTCTTGTTATTATTATTCTTATTCTTCTTATTCTTCTTCTTTCTTTCCGTGCACCATGAACTTGTCCACGGCAGATCTCAGGAACTACAGAACAGAATTTCATGAAACTTGGTGGAGTTATAGATATATGTTTCTAGTTGATCCTAAAGTTTTCAGATTTGTGGTAAAGGGGGTCAAAGCCATATTTTTGGGGGTTCAAAGGGGGTGGGGGTTACTATAGAATCCTATGGGAAACTTGAAATTTCGTACATTAATGTTGATAACTTCTAACTGGATAATGATAGAGACATAAATTTTGACATAGTGATAGGTCACCATTAGAGGAGCAATTCTGCATTTTCAAAATTTTCAAGATGTCTGCCATTTTCAAAATGGCTGCCAAAACACGGCATAAAAATGGGGGGTAAAAATTCAACATTGTCTGATATCATCAAAATTTGATATGTGGGTAGATAGTGTCAGTGGCCGGTTTGGGAGACTTCATAATTGTTAGATTATAATCATATCTTGTTATTATTATTATTCTTCTTTCTTTCCGTGCACCATGAACTTGTCCACGGCAGATCTCAGGAACTACAGGACAGAATTTCATGAAACTTGGTGGAGTTATAGATATATGTTTCTAGTTGATCCTAAAGTTTTCAGATTTGTGGTAAAGGGGGTCAAAGCCATATTTTTGGGGGTTCAAAGGGGGTGGGGGTTACTATAGAATCCTATGGGAAACTTGAAATTTCGTACATTAATGTTGATAACTTCTAACTGGATAATGATAGAGACATACAATTTGACATAGTGATAGGTCACCATTAGAGGAGCAATTCTGCGTTTTCAAAATTTTCAAAATGTCTGCCAAAACACGACATAAAAATGGGGGGTAAAAATTCAACATTGTCCGATATCATAAAAATTTGATATGTGGGTAGATAATGATGTCCCGACATTGAAAAATTTCTACCGGCCGCCATTTTCAAAATGGCCACCACAATACCGCACAAATTCAACATTGTCCGATTTCAACGACATTTCATATGTGGGTAGATTATGATGTCCCGAAATGATTCCTGACATTGAAAAATTTCTACCGGTCATCATTTTCAAAATGGCCACCACAATACTGCACAAATTCAACATTGTTCAATTTCAACGACATTTCGTATGTGGGTAGATTATGATGTCCTGAAATGATTCCTGACATCGAAAAATTTCTACCAGTCACCATTTTCAAAATGGCCACCACAATACCGCACAAATTCAACATTGTTCAATTTCAACGACATTTCATATGTGGGTAGATTATGATGTCCCGAAATGATTCCTGACATTGAAAAATTTCTACCGGTCGCCATTTTCAAAATGGCCACCACAATACTGCACAAATTCAACATTGTTCGATTTCAACGTCCTGAATTGATTCCTGACATCGAAAAATTTCTACCGGTCGCCATTTTCAAAATGGCCGTCACAATACCGCAAAAATTCAACATTGTTCGATTTCAAAGGTAGCTTTTAGTTTATTTTTTAAACCGGTTGTCTGTGGCCGGTTTGGGAGACTTCATTATCGTTAGATTATAATCATATCTTGTTTATTTCACAGGACAGGGAAAATGGTGCCTTTTCAATAACTTGGGGGAAAATGTTATTTTGTCCAAATTAGTGCTAATATAACAAGAAATCGAGCTCTGTATAAATTTAGTACAAATGATTTATGACTGATTTATCAATACAAATGCAGCAGCATATTAGGAAGCGAGAATGTTGTTTACATGTAGACCTTTAACCTTGACACTTCGTGATAATTCTTTTTTTTTTTATTCGAACAGGTAGACCAGTGGCTTCCCGGTACATGCAGGCAGCTGATGCTAAAGTTAAGACATCTCTTTCTGTACTATATCCAAAGGTAATTTGTCATTGTAAAAACTTTGATATACAAAAAATATGTACAGTATAATTAATCTTGCATGCCAAATATTGAACAGAAACAAGGAATTGAACAACACAGTAATTTGCAAATGCACATGGAGTGAATTACCCTCGTTTGGTTACGAGTGATTTATTTTCAATATTTGGAATGCAAGAGTTGTTATAGATTTTATTGTATAGATTATCAATAGAGTAGCATGACAGATGCCACTAGTGGAGCAGGAATTACTTACCCTTTTGAGTTCACCCCTGGTTTTTAGTGGGGTTAGTGTTGCTTGATCTTTAGTTTTCTGTTTAGTATTTTGTAGATCGTTGTTTGTCCTTTTTCATTTGGCAATTGTTGATGTCTGTCCTTCTTCGATTGATGGATTTTGATTACTGGTACCCATTTGGTATCTTCAAACTCTTCTTTTGCCCTTTTGTTTATGATAAGACGTTTAAAAAGGGACTTTGTTTTATATTGTCGGACGCTCAATGATATTTTCCATTGTGGGGATGTTGTTATTGTGATTTTATGCAGTGAAATAAACATGGGTGAAATACTGGTTTTATTTCACTTGTAAAATCTCAGTATTTCGCTTGTAAATCTCAGTATTTCACTTGTAAATCTCAGTATGTCACTTGTGAATCTTAGTATTTCACAAGTATCTCTGTAATAATATAAAATATTAACAAGATAAAACACTTAACTAGTAGTTTAAAAAAAAGAATAGTTGTATTTTATTTGTTTTTTATACCCAGTATTAATGTGTTACGAGGCAACCATAATTTAACCAAGATTTATTTTACTATGTTGAAGTTCGTCAGATTTAATAATTTCTTTCTTTGTTTTATTTTTAGCCATCTGATAAGAATGTGTCAAGAGGTAGTAGAAGCATGGATATGCCTCCAAAATCTGCTAGAAAAATGTCACGCAAAGGAAAAGATGCAACTTCAGATTCCTCACCAAGAACAGTTAAAATAACAGCTTTCTCCTCGTCAAGAACAGTTCAAAAAACAAAACCATCAAGTGGAGAAGTTATACTTGGTGTCAATACTGAAGCTGGTGATCATACTCCAGATAATTCACATATGACCACAGGTGGACAGACATCAACTCCAACACATGATGGATCAGAATTCCCACATGAGATTGATGCATCTGCCATCCATCCAGAGATATCTGTTTTATCTGCTGGTAAGAAACTTTCATTTTTATGCAACCGCAAAAATTTTATGATCGTATTATTTCACGGCGGCACCAGCTAAAAAATAAGTCGGACAAGTAATTTCTGTTGGTCACTTGTCCGTCTGAAATTTTGACCGCCTGGACAAATGATAAATATTATTGACTGAATAAAGAATTGTTGATAGTAAATGGTAGATTATTTATAGATTTATCTTTCACTCCTGAAATGGGAGGATTTATAAGAGTTTTTAGTTCACCTGGACCAAAGGTCCAGGTGAACTATTGCCATCACTTGGCGTCCGTCGTCTGTTGTCTGTCGTCTGTCGTATGTAAACTTTTCACATTTCAAGCTTCTTCTCCGAAACCACTGGGCTGATTGGAACCAAACTTAGCAGGAATGTTCCTTGGATGGTCCTCTACAAAGTTACTGTTTTTCGTTCCAGTCGGATATTCAATATGGCTGCCAGGGCCAATAATATGCTCTGATTGGCTGAAATTTCAAAGATCTTCTTCTCTGAAACTAATGAACTGACTGAACCCAAACTGTAAATGAATGATCATTGGAATGTCCTTTACCAAGTTTCTGTTTTTTATGCCGATCGGAAATCCAAGATGGCCGCCATCGCAGGACATAGATTAACATTGGACCCTATGGGAAAATGTTCAAATGCCTTCTTCTCAGAAACTACAAATATGATTAAAGCCAAACTGTACATGAATGTTCATTGGACAGTCCTCTACAATCTCAAGGGTTTTTGTTCCGATATGAAATTCAAAATGGTGGCTACGGCAGAGTTTAACATTGGACCCTATGGGAAAAATGTTTCAAAATGCTTCTTCTCTGAAACCACTAGGACAGTTGAAACCAAACTGCCCAGGAATGATCATTGGAAGGTCCTCTACAAATTTTATGTTTTTTATGCCGATCGGAAATCCAAGATGGCTGCCACCGCAGGACATAGATTAACATTGGACCCTATGGGAAAATGTTCAAATGCCTTCTTCTCAGAAACTACAAATATGATTAAAGCCAAACTGTACATGAATGTTCATTGGACGGTCCTCTACAATCTCAAGTTTTTTTGTTCCGATATGAAATTCAAAATGGCGGCTACGGCAGGACTTAGTTTAACATTGGACCCTATGGGAAAAATGTTTCAAAATGCTTCTTCTCTGAAACCACTTGGACAGTTGAAACCAAACTGCCCAGGAATGATCATTGGAAGGTCCTCTACAAATTTTATGTTTTTTATGTCGATCGGAAATCCAAGATGGCCGCCACCGCAGGACATAGATTAACATTGGACCCTATGGGAAAATATTCAAATGCCTTCTTCTCAGAAACTACAAATATTATTAAAGCCAAACTGTACATGAATGTTCATTAGATGGTCTTCTACAAACTTTACGTTTTTTGTTCCGATATGAAATTCAAAATGGCGGCTACGGCAGGACTTAGTTTAACATTGGACCCTATGGGAAAAATGTTTCAAAACGCTTCTTCTCTGAAACCACCTGGACAATTGAAACCAAACTGCCCAGGAATGATCATTGGAAGGTCCTCTACAAATTTTATGTTTTTTATGTCGATTGGAAATCCAAGATGGCCACCACCGCAATACATAGATTAACATTGGACCCTATGGGAAAATGTTCAAATGCCTTCTTCTCAGAAACTACAAATATTATTAAAGCCAAACTGTACATGAATGTTCATTGGATGGTCCTCTACAAATTTTACGTTTTTTGTTCCGATATGAAATTCAAAATGGCGGCTACGGCAGGACTTAGTTTAACATTGGACCCTATGGGAAAAATGTTTCAAAATGCTTCTTCTCTGAAACCACTTGGACAATTGAAACCAAACTGCCCAGGAATGATCATTGGAAGGTCCTCTACAAAGTTTATGTTTTTTTTATGCCGATCGAAAATTCAAGATGGCCACCACCGCAGGACATAGATTAACATTGGACCCTATGGGAAAATATTCAAATGCCTTCTTCTCAGAAACTACAAATATTATTAAAGCCAAATTGTACATGAATGTTCATTAGATGGTCCTCTACAAACTTTACGTTTTTTGTTCCGGTATGAAATTCAAAATGGCGGCTACGGCAGGACTTAATTTAACATTGGACCCTATGGGAAAAATGTTTCAAAACGCTTCTTCTCTGAAACCACTTGGACAATTGAAACCAAACTGCCCAGGAATGGTCATTGGAAGGTCCTCTACAAAGTTTATGGTTTTTTTATGCCGATCGAAAATTCAAGATGGCCGCCACCGCAGGACATAGATTAACATTGGACCCTATGGGAAAATATTCAAATGCCTTCTTCTCAGAAACTACAAATATTATTAAAGCCAAACTGTACATGAATGTTCATTAGATGGTCCTCTACAAACTTTACGTTTTTTGTTCCGGTATGAAATTCAAAATGGCGGCTACGGCAGGACTTAGTTTAACATTGGACCCTATGGGAAAAATGTTTCAAAACGCTTCTTCTCTGAAACCACTTGGACAATTGAAACCAAACTGCCCAGGAATGATCATTGGAAGATCCTCTACAAAGTTTATGTTTTCTATGTCGATCGGAAATCCAAGATGGCCGCCACCGCAATACATAGATTAACATTGGACCCTATGGGAAAATGTTCAAATGCCTTCTTCTCAGAAACTACAAATATTATTAAAGCCAAACTGTACATGAATGTTCATTGGATGGTCCTCTACAAACTTTACGTTTTTTGTTCCGATATGAAATTCAAAATGGCGGCTACGGCAGGACTTAATTTAACATTGGACCCTATGGGGAAAATGCTTCAAAACGCTTCTTCTCTGAAACCACTTGGATAATTGAAACCAAACTGCCCAGGAATGATCATTGGAAGGTCCTCTACAAGGTGTGTGTTTTTTATGCCGATCGGATATCCAAGATGGCCACCACCGCAGGACATAGATTAGCATTGGACCCTATGGGAAAATGTTCAAATGCCTTCTTCTCAGAAACTACAAATATTATTAAAGCCAAACTGTACATGAATGTTCATTGGATGGTCCTCTACAAACTTTACGTTTTTTGTTCTGATATGAAATTCAAAATGGCGGCTACGGCAGGACTTGTTTAACATTGGACCCTATGGGAAAAATGTTTCAAAACGCTTCTTCTCTGAAACCAAACTGCCCAATAATGATCATTGGAAGGTCCTCTGTTTTTTATGCCGATCGGAAATCCAAGATGGCCGCCACCACAGGTCATAGTATTAACACAGGACCATATCGGGAAAATACAGAAATATCTTCTTCTCTGAAGCTATTGCACTGATTGAACCTAAACTGTGCATCAATCATTGGAAGGTCCTTTACAAACTTTGTGTTTTTTATGTTGATTGTAATTCCAAGATGACTACCACTGCAGGACATAGGTTTTGCATAGGACCAATTGTTTTTTTTTATAACCAGGTGAACGATACAGGCTCTTGAGAGCCTCTGGTCTAGATCTTGTGATTGTATTGTAACATATTTGTTGCCGTGTGTACATACTATTTCATAGCGTATGCTTTGTAAATTCTTGTACTGGTTCCGTACAGTATGATATTTAAAAAAAATCCAGTTAATTTGAATCATTTAAGCACTTTATGAAAAGGAAATATATTTTTATTGAGTTTATGAATTATTCTGACACAGATAAAAACAAAACATGGACAAACATGGGCAATGCTAAAGTTAAATATTATGGAGAAATATGTTGAGGAGCAGTATATTTTCATTATGAATTGTGCACAATCTGGTGAAAATATTACAGCCTGTAATTGTCTGAAGTGAACACTACCAATTGATCAGGAGGGCTTGAAAAAATAAATACAAGAAAACATTTTAAATCTTATTATTTTGTTTTATTCTAGTCATTTATTTAATGGATCTTATGGTAGTTGGATTTATGACTACCTGTGCAGTCAGTGCCTATCACCACTAAAGTTTTAATTTCGAATCCTGTTCATGGTGGTGTACTGTATACAATTTTAATTGATAAAGTTTGTCAGTGACTTGTGGCAGATCAGTGGTTTCTCCGGGTACTCCGCTTTCCTCCACCAATAAATTGACCGTCATGATATAACTGAAATGTTATTGAAAATGGCATTAAACACAATAACCCCTTTTATTTAATATATAATTCATCAAGTTGAAAATTTCTTAGGACAAGTACCTTTTTGAAAGTTGACAAAAAAGTTATTGTAGAGCCTTGTACTAGAGAAATTTCATCTGTTTAATCACCATGTTGTAGTTACTTATCATTAAAATTTACTTCCTGTTTTTATAAGGTATAAGAAAGCATATAAGATCTACATGTAAGATATTTTTGTTGTTGCATGATTTGTTGTGCCTTGTGTTTACATTTTGTGCTATTTTTATTCTATGACATTTGCATTATGATATTTGTATAAACATTTTCATATTTTTATGTCCCCGCCACTAGGTGGCCGGGACATATAGTGTTATCCATGTCCGTAATTCCGAAATAAAACAGTTGCGACCACTTTTTTTCGCAATGCCTTGAGATATTGACTTGATATTTGGTATGTGGGTGTATATTGATAAGTTACAGATCAAGTTTACGTTTTGTGCGGGTCCAATGATTTTTGGCCGAGTTATGGCCCTTGAACTTTGAAATTTGGCCAAATATTTAGTTGTCACCACTTTTTTTTCGCTATGCTTGGAGATATTGACTTGATGTTTGGTATATGAGTGTATAATGATGAGTTACAGATCAAGTTTACATTTCGTTCCAGTCCAATGATTTTTGGCTGAGTTATGGCCCTTGGACATTGAAATTTGGCCAAATATTTAGTTGTCACCACTTTATTTCACTATGATTTGAGATATTGACTTGATTTTTGGTATGAGAGTGTATGATCATAAGTTACAGATCAACTTTGAAATTTGTTTGTTATTCTTAGCCTATTACTGATGGAATTAAAAAAGGGTGAAACATTTGCAAGCCTCCTTAATATTCACAGCGGGGACATTCGTGTTGTTCTGACACATTTAGTTTTAAATAAACTTCAGATTCTGCCATTGTCATTAAGCACATTCAAAAGTATTGAGAAATTTGCTATCAAAATATACATATAGTATATAGTGAGTGATTGTTGTTTTATGCCAATTCAGCAGGGAAAAAGATTAACACTAATAACAGTCACCCACTCGCCAATGCGACCAGAATTTCCAGTGGTCAACCTATTTTACGTGTAGCAATCGCCCAGCTGGCAACCTACAAAAAATTTTTGGCACGTAGTTTGAGATGTCAAAGTCATAGTGAACACATCAAATTTAACTATGTGGAATCTCCCTATAGTCTAAAAATATCTTTCCGAATGATTCTATGTTTATCTTCTCTTCAACTAGATGTCAAATCCGAAAATTTGCGAATGATTTGACAGGAAGTAACAGTTACTAAGAATAGCGGTACTTCTAGTAATTACGCACTTAAAGTGAAGTACAGTAGATAGAACAGCCAAATTACTATAAAATTTATTTCCATAAAAATATCATGTTATTCCGAAACCGATGTAAAAATAAAACAGGACTGTTTATTGCTGTTAGGTTGCAGATAAAATGTAGCGAATTATAAAGGGGGTTGAAAAACCAACCACCTAAACACGACAATCAACGGACGAACGAAACTTAAATAAATTTTTCATTGTTCTTTAAACTTATTCCACTTTCAAAGATAATATTATTGAGTACCATGCATTTTAAATATAATTTATTGACACAAATAATGAAATATATTATCCCTCCTCATAATCTCGTTGAGATTAGGATTCCTAAGAAATTTTCTGTCTGTATTTTCCTAGAAGATACAGACAGGAAATTTCTTCAGAGAAGATACAGACAGAAAATTTCTTCGGAATCCTAATCTCAACGAGATTACCCTCCTCAGTTTCACTTGTGCTAAAAGTTAGTTTAGTAATCCAAATCATAATATAAATTTTGAGATGCTTAAACAACCAAACTAATCTAAAGAAGTGCCAAATTCAGCCAAGCACAGAGCTTTTGGTCAGGGAAACTTTCAAAATTCCTTAGTAAATTGTAATAGCAAAATTCTTTACTAATGGAATTTTTAATCTTGTACTGCATTTTATTATTTGCACAATAAAAAAATTATAACCATTCTTTCTATCAAACAGTTTAATAATTTATTCCAAAAATATAGTTGGGCGCCTAACTTTTATCATGGGCTCCTAACCCTCTTTATACCAGTAGCCCAGCTGACCCCTAGCAAAAAAAAGTAAAGCATATTCCCTGTTCAGCAATTGACTATAACAAGAACAAGTTAATTTTCAATGAGATGATGATGAGATCCGCTTTGTACTAGACCACCACGCTGAGTTGGATTTTTATAGTGCTACATGTAGCTTACTGAAACAATAGTCCATGGGTAGACATGTCGCTCCACTCAGACACATTATTCTGATTCCGAGCCAACCAGTCTTTGCTCTTTTTCCTTAATGCTGTGTGCTTAGCAGAGAAGCAACAAATACCAATTTTATAGTCTTTGGTTTGACCCGACCGATGCTCGAACCCACGATCTACAGCACTTGAGGCAAGCACGCTAACCATAACGCCACCGATGCGGTTCATCTATTATATTCTTTCACATTACATTAATATCATTTTTACTTAGCTGTGTATGATTAGTCTTACCAGGGTCCTATGCATGTTTAAAAAAAAAAAACAAACTACAAATGTTTTTTTGAAACTCAATAAAAACAATTATCTGGTCTTCATGTATCA
This sequence comes from Bathymodiolus brooksi, assembly GCA_963680875.1. Lineage (NCBI taxonomy): Eukaryota > Metazoa > Mollusca > Bivalvia > Mytilida > Modiolidae > Bathymodiolus > Bathymodiolus brooksi. Next base: position 103,891,038 of record OY804577.1, on the reverse strand, counting down.
GATGTTGTCTTGTGTCAGCTGTTTGAAGGAATATGAATCTTATTGTTTTCGTGAGAGCTCACTTGTTTTAGTACAGCTTCATATTTTGTTTCAAGACTGATATTGGTGGTCAGATATATATTCACTGATATATTAATGCTACAAGGTAGATAACTCTATCATAGTTGACTATTGCAATTGGACACAGAAAATATCACCAGCTTAATACCTAATTTACTGCCATGAAATGTATTTTTGTATTGATTTCTAAATCTGCATTCATTAAAAATATCAGAACTTTGCCAGAATTAGGATTGATTGATTGATTTTTGGTGTTTTATGCCACTTTCAGCAATATTTCAGCTATATCATGGCGACCAGTTTTAGTGGTGGAAGAAGCCGGAGTACCCGGAGAGAACCACCGACGGACCATGGGCAAGCAACTGGTAAACTTTATCACTTGTGGCTGCGAGTCGAGTGCACCCTTTTTTAGCTCACCTGACCCAAAGGGTCATGTGAGCTATTCTCATCACTTGGCGTCCGTCGTCGTCGTCCGTCGTCCGTCGTCCGTCGTACGTCGTAAACTTTTTCAAAAATCTTCTCCTCTGAAAGTACTAGACCAATGGAAACCAAACTTGGTCTGAATCATTACTAGGGTATCTAGTTTCAAAATTGTGTCCGGTGATGCCGTGCACCAACCAACATGGCCGCTGTTACTAAAAATAGAACATATGGTAAAATTGCAGGTTTTTGGTAATATCTCAAAAACCGTTAGTAATATCAAAAATCTGACATGGGGTAAAAATGATCAGCACATCAAGATCTACCTACCCTGCAATTTTGAAGTAAATCTGATTACCCATCTTGGAGTTATTGCCCTTTTTTCATCAAATTTGTAAAATTTTAATGCTTTTCGTCTTATATTTCAAAAACTATAAGAGATAAAGGTTAACTTTAAATTGCAAAAATGTGCGGCATATTAAGATCTACCTACCCTGCAATTTTGAAGTAAATCCCATTACTCATTTTGGAGTTATTTCCCTTTTTTCATCAAATTTTCAAAATTTTAATACTTTTCGTCCTTTATTTCAAAAACTATAACAGACAGATGGTAAGTTGAAACTGCAAACATGCTCAGCATGTCAAGATCTACCTACCCTGCAATTTTGAAGTAAATTTGATTACCCATCTTGGAGTTATTGCCCCTTTTTCATCAATTTTTTTTTTTCCTTTTAATACTTTTCGTCTTATATTTCAAAAACTATTTAGAGATAGATGTTAAGTTTATTGCAAAAATGTGCAGCATATCAAGATCTACCTACCCTGCAATTTTGAAGTAAATCCCATTACCCATTTTGACCGATTATGCAAATTAGAAAAAAGGGGGGATGAAATTAAAAAAAAATCTTCTCCTCTGAAACTACTGAACCAATCTCAACCAAACTTTGCTGAAATGATCCTTAGGTGGTCCCCTTTCAAAATTGTGTCCATTAGCCCCGTCCTGTATCCAAGATGGCCGCCATTACTAAAAATAGAAATTTCTTCAAATGGTCAAAACTGCTCTATTTTAAGCCAGAAAGTGCCCAAATTTGAACTGTATAAGCATAATGATGAACTTTTTAACATATATTACGGGATTTTTTTATGAACTTTGAACTTTTACCGATTTTGACCGATTATGAAATTTAAAAAAAGGGGGGATGAAATTAAAAAAAAAATCTTCTCCTCTGAAACTACTGAGCCAATCTCAACCAAACTTTGCTGAGATGATCCTTAGGTGGTCCCCTTTCAAAATTGTGTCCGTCAGCGCCGTCCTGTATCCAAGATGGCCACCATTACTAAAAATAGAAATTTCTTCAAATGGCCAAAACTGTTCTATTTTAAGCCAGAAAGTGCCCAAATTTGAACTGTATAAGCATAATGATGAGCTTTTTAACATATATTACGGATTTTTTATGAACTTTGAACTTTTACCGATTTTGACCGATTATGAAATTTAAAAAAAGGGGGGATGAAATTAAAAAAAAATCTTCTCCTCTGAAACTACTGAGCCAATTTCAACCAAACTTTGCTGAGATGATCCTTAGGTGGTCCCCTTTTAAAATTGTGTCCGTCAGCGCCGTCCTATATCCAAGATGGCCACCATTATTAAAAATAGAAATTTCTTCAAATGGCCAAAACTGCTCTATTTTAAGCCAGAAAGTGCTCAAATTTGAACTGTATAAGCATAATGATGATCTTTTTAACATATATTACGGATTTTTTATGAACTTTGAACTTTTACTGATTTTGACCGATTATGCAAATTAGAAAAAGGGGGGATGGAATTAAAAAAAAATCTTCTCCTCTGAAACTACTGAGTCAATCTCAACCAAACTTTGCTGAAATGATCCTTAGGTGGTCCCCTTTCAAAATTGTGTCCGTCAGCGCCGTCCTGTATCCAAGATGGCCACCATTACTAAAAATAGAAATTTCTTCAAATGGCCAAAACTGCTCTATTTTAAGCCAGAAAGTGCCCAAATTTGAACTGTATAAGCATAATGATGAGCTTTTTAACATATATTACGGGATTTTTTATGAACTTTGAACTTTTACCGAGTTTGACCGATTATGCAAATTAGAAAAAAGGGGGGATGAAATTAAAAAAATCTTCTTCTCTGAAACTACAGAGCCAATCTCAACCAAACTTTGCTGAAATGATTCTTGGGTGGTCCTCTTCCAAAATTGTGTCCAGCATTTCAGAACACCGACCAAGATGGCCGCCACAGCCGAACTTAATTTAACATAGGACCCTATGGGAAATTCCCATAAAAATCTTTTTGTCTGAAACCATTTGCTCAATAAGAACAAAATTTTGATGAAATAGTCATTGAATGGTTCTCTTCCAAAAATGTGTCTGGCGGTTCGACCCTTCGATCAATTTTTATTTACCTGCAATTTTGAAGTAAATCCGATTACCCATCTTGGAGTTCTTGCCCTTTTTTCATCAAATTTATAAAAATGACGAAGGCTACAATTGTTAATTTTTTTTACCGAAGTTATCAAGTTTTATTGACTGATGTTATTATTATACCCAGGTGAGCTATACAGGCTCCTGGGAGCCTCTAGTTGTAATTTACAAAGCTGGGCGCGAACCCACGCCATATTGGTGATAGGCTTGTATGAGTTGTTAAGTAATCTAACTACCCTTGCAAGAATTAGAGGGTCATCTTTAGCTTACTTATTTGTTAACGGCATTTTGTGTGTAATTTTACCTTGCATGTTGAGATGTTTTTACTTGCTATTCAAATAGATTTTGACTTGTGGATGTTTAAAAAAACTCATTTCGAAGAAAACCACAAACTTGCCACAAGTGTCGGGCACATTTTATCACTAAGTTTTATCAGATAAATCTCACACATTTGGTAGACACTGATTGTATAATTGTTCTACAAATGAAAAAATGTACAATGATTTAATTTTGCTAAACTAACACAGTAAGAGAGAGAAACTGAACACTATAGAGCAAGCGAGTGATTGTTGCTTAACACCAGATGAGTAATTTTTCAACTACAAATTACATTTTATGGCATGATGATGATGTCTGATTTGTACTATGCCAACATGATTAATTGGATATTATAGTGCTAGCTCACTGAAACAACAATCTGGGTGTAGACATGTCGTTCTACTTGGACACATTATCATGATTCTGAGCCAACCAATCTTTGCTCTTACTCCTGAATGGAAAAGCAACAAATACCAATTTTATAGTGTTTGGTTGGACCCATCCAGGGCTCAAACTCACAATCTACTGCACACAAGACATCACCGATGCGATCAGTTAAGACATTGAAAAAACAATACCGGTAGCTAGTATACTGTTAAAGATGGTGATGTTGATGAATTATTCTGATATGGGGTTACTATTTTGACAAGAAAAAAAATTAGTAATTTGTACATTTTAAACATAATAATTTTGATATCAGATATTGAATATAAAACTGGAACATTGATTTACTTTTGTGTATTTTTACTGTCACTGAGTTTGGGTTTATGGCGTTTAATGCCACTTTCAACAATATTTCAGTTATATCGTGGCAGTCATTTTTATTGGTGGAGGAAACAGGAGAAAACCGCAGACCTGCCGCAAATCACGGACAAGCTTTATCACATAATGTTGTATCGAGTACACCTCGCCATGAACGGGGTTCGAACTCACAACGTTAGTGGTGATCGGCACTGATTGCACAGGTAAATTCAACTACCATACGATCACGACCATGACTGCCCCCTTTTAACGTCTCTGTCATCTCTGTCTCCTTGTAACTTCATATTCCTTGTTTTGTTTATTTTATATGTTTGTTATTGATCATTGAATTTCCTCTGAGGAATGTCACTAGATCGAAACATAAGAAATTAACGTTTAAATACATTTTTATTGTGTGTATTATTTTTAGATATAATTAACCAAATATATTTCTAATAACAAACTAATTTGCTTTGAATGTTGTTTGTTAACTGTAAATGTTGTGCAAACTGCTTTAAATATTTTTTTTATGGGGAAAGGTTTTTTTTCCTGGTTACATGTACAAAATCAGTTATTTTAAGATTTAAAGAAAAAAAATTGAAGCAAAGTAAATTTGGTTTACAAAGACTTCAAAAGAATTCCAAAAATAGATTATCCCGCTCATGGCGAGGTGTATTCGATACAACATTATGTGATAAAGTTTGTCAGTGACTTGCGACAGGTCAGTGGTTTTCTTGAGTTCATCCGGATTCTTCCACCAATAAAGCTGAAATATTGTTGAAAGTGGCGTTAAACACCAAAACCAAACGGAGAGTCTGTTTGGTGACCTGATGAATACATGTTTTAACAAATACATTTTGTAATGATTGTTAATTATTTCTTGCTTGTTTATTTATTCAGGATTTTTTAGACAATGTACAATATTTTTCAGGGGAAGCATCTAAGATAAACCACTCTGTTTTGTCCAATGTATCTGTATCACTGCCACCTAAGAAAAAGGTTTATACTAATATTATTTTGTAATTCTCTTTTATATACTATTTATATTGATCATTTAAGTAAATACAACAATTTTGTATGTGTGCTATTGTAACTACAAAGAAGGCTGTAGTATCATGTCATAAAGATATCATCATTGGTTAAGGGAAGCAACCCATTATCACAGTTTTATCTGAAAGTTTAGATCTATTTACAGTGATTTATGAAGATATATGAAAATTTGAAATTTTGTCCAATGTTTTTTGAAAGATAATGGAGACAATTTATAGTGCTCATCTTCTTTTTTTTTATCACATTGCTTTTTTCACTGTTTTTGAACATGTATATCTGCAACTATATTAATCCAATTATCTTTTTCATATCAAAAGGATATAATATATAATGAAATATTTACAATATTTGTTCAAAATCAGTGTCCTAATTTGTATAAACTCTCAATATCTTTCCTAGTAGCTAGAGGTTCTGATAAGTGATTGATTGATTGATTGGTGTTGAGCGCCAACTTTAGAACTATTTCAGCTATATCGTAGCGTGAATTTTTTTTATTATTAAATTGGACGCCTATCCTGATAAATGACATTGATCAGAATACATAATCTGTGTGTTGAGATGATGAATGTTGATAATTTGATTTTGTTTCTTGTTTTTGATAGAATCAAGCCAAACTGAGTCAACATCAATTAGATATGATTTATGCTAGATATATACAGTCATTGTACCTGGCAACAAAAGCACAGAAGACAAGGGAGGAACAAGAAAAGCAGGCAATGGTATGATTGAATAAATACACCATTAAACAACACCAAATTGATTTGAGGACCGCCATGGTCGTGATCATATGGTAGTTGGATTTACAACTACCTATGCAATCAGTATCTATCACCACTAAAGTTGTTAATTCGAATCCCACTCAGGCGGGGTGTACTCGATACAATATTATGTGATAAAGTTTGTCAGTGACTTGCAGCAGGTCGGTGGTTTTCTCTGGGTATTCCAGTTTCCTCCACCAATAAAACTGACCGCCACAATATAACTGAAATATTGTTGAAAGTGGCGTGAAACACAATAACCCTACCCAAATTTGATTTGTAGATCATGCATGGACTGCATCATTTTTGGGGCAAAAAATATTTAAGGTAAAAATGACATTTTTCTCTCATCTAGTGAATAATGCCTTATTCCAGACTTTCTGTTGATGAAATTTTAAATCAATAGGCTGTGTGTTCCCATAATTAAGAAAAAAAATCTGCATAAAAAGGGAAACTTTCTTTTAAAAATTTAATCCCACTTCATTAAAAATAGTATTTTGTTAAAAAAAATAAAAATGAAGAAGTTGCTTTCTCCCAACCCATTGTTCAAAGAATAACAAATCAAATTGGTGTGGCCTTATTACAGTTAATCTTTATTTTATTTTACATTTATTTAGAGAGTACGATAAAACAGACTTGCTGAGATTTCTACTTATTCTAGCTATTGAGTCTGGTTCTTTACTTACACTTCTGATTTCAGAACACTTTAATTCTCTTTTTGGTACTCTGTACAATATCAATATTTTCTTTTTATATCTGAAGAAAGGCAGTGAAATGGAATTGGTTCTAAACCCAAAAAGTGAAAAAAAAGCTTTAATTTATAATATTTATTATTAAAAATGGAACTCTTTTGCAATTGATTCTAATCTCTTTTTGAACAATGTTTGTTTGTTTGATGGTGTTTAACGCCACTTTCAACAATATTTCAGTTATATTGTGGCGGTTAGTTTTATTGAACAATGAGAAATGCTTGGAACAATTTGTTCTGGTTCTAAGAGTTTAGTGAATAAATCCACAATGCCTTTGTAGTAACATTACACCACCTAAGAGTAAAATCTTTGGCAAATTGTAAATTGAAAAAAAAACAATGATCGTCTATTTTGTAGGCACAGATTCAAGGAATATATACAGAGGTAGAAAAACTTCAGAAGAAAAACCATGAATTGGATAAGGAATTAATGAGATTAAAGCATCTAAATGAAGTTGATCAACAGATAGATGTACAGGTAGTGTCATAAATCTTAGCACTGTGTATTGGCTAATTTTTGTCATCCCTACCAGTCTCAATACTTTTCCAGCTGTTGCTCTGATTGTTCCTTAAGTTACTTATTTCTGTATAACTTTTGTATTATGGTAGACTGTTCGTGCTGTCCCGTCCACACAGTCTACTATAACTCAAATTTCGGTAATTTTTACACAAACTTGAATTGATGAAAGTATGCACTCTTTCAATTTTGACAATTCTCACTTTTGACTCTGCCGATACATGGAACTTCGTCTTACAACAACCAAAGTTGGTTTTGATCACATTTCATGAATTGTTTACACAGTATTAGGATTTATAAAAGTATGGTACCATTTCAATTTTGATGATAACTGTAGATAATTCAAGTTTGCACCAACAAAACATCATATTTTTTTTTTGAAACTTTAGGAGTAATAAAGGTACAGTGCTTTTTGATTTTGAAGATTTTACCTTATGCTCTTCAAAAGTAATGAGACTTCTAGAATTTTTTTTTAGTAGTTTTCCACATTTTGTACAATGACTTAAGTTGAACTTGCTTTCATCCTGAGAATGCATGAAATATTTGCCGCTGTACATTAAGCAACCAACAATTAATTAATCTATCAAATCTTGCCATGAATTAGCAGTGATTCTACATGAAGTTGATCAACAGATAGATTTACATGCATGACAGTAGCCCCACTCTTATAAGGTCCCTCCCATCAAAGGCCAGATTTCAGATGCACTTAGTTACTAGTAAAATCTGATAAGTTGTGCCTCTCAAGATAGGCCACCCTTTTTATAAGAACACCTTTCTCATTGCAGAAATCATGGCCTTATAAGAAGGGGGCTACTGTATTTAATTTCTTAGCATAAAGACATTTTACATGAATATGAAGAGCAGCAATCTAATCTGTTCTAGGATGGATTTTCTTCATATCTTTTCTTTTTATATTGTAAAAATTAAATGATTGTTAGATGAAATTAACTTAAAAATGAAAATGTTATTATATATATATTTTTTTTCTCAGCGACAGTTGCTAGGTCCAATTGTATCCAGTCTTCCTCAACTGACTAAAGAATATGACACTTTAGCCCATGCTCTGGATACAACTCGCCATCAGATTCCAACTAAAGGTGTTTATATTCCTGATGATGAAGATCAGTTTCAGAGTGAGTATTGTACATGTTATTGTGAGTAGAATTGTACCCTCTGTAGTGTGACAGATTTGAGGTTCAAACCACATATACAGGGTTCGTACGGGTCATGGAATCCTGGAAAAGTCATGGATTTTTATTTTGTAAAATAAAGGCCTTTAAAAGTCATGGAAAACTATTTTATCGAAAAGTCCTTGAATAGTCGTGGAAAATTATTATTTGAGCTGTAATCTTTATTAAATGTATTCAAACATCTAAAATTAAGAGATTCTCCCGATTTCTGTCGTAACTGTTTCCTTTAGACGTACTTGAAACAAGGCAGCAGTTGTGGTAAATGTAAATGTTCGTTTCTTTAAAATTATTTGTAAAAATATGCAACCGGATGTATAGACTGGTTTCCTAATGGACTACCTGCATTAAACGGTGTTGCAGTAGGAAACCAGATATTGGAAAACGTACTTTTGGCTTTTAAAATGTCAGGCAACTGCCATTTTCAGATCAAGTGTTTAGACAACCCTGAATATAAAAAAGATGGTTGGATGTGGGAAGTAGTGAGAGCAAAGCAAAAGGCTCATTTGGTCAAAAGGAATTTTATTTTTCGAATATGGGTGAAACTGCCCTTGAAGAAGAGTCCAGAGGAACACTAAACATTATGATTTTTCTAAAAATAAATCATCTACCAATTTTATAATATAGCTCGCTTATGAGGTGTGTATTTCCATATTTTAAAAATGACAGCTTCCACATAGTTTTTGCCACAAAATTGCTGGAAACTCTTCTTTTAAAATTAAATGGCTTGAAAAGCCAGAATATAGTAAGTAAGTAAGTAAGTAATGACTTTATTTCAAGAGGGTAACACAATTAGCAACAATAAGCTAATCTTCCCTGTGGCCCTCAAAAGTGTCTGTCTCAAATACAGAACAAATTTAAAGCTGCATCATGTAATGTGTGTATAAAGGATATTAACATCAGTAATATAGGAGGAAGAGTGGACTTAAAAGTCACATTTAGTCAACAAAACACTCTGAACATATAAAAAAAAGCAGTTTGAGACTTGTCAGTGTGGGTTAATCATCAAGTGGAACCGGCCAGTGTCCAGCCTACAAAAAAATTATTGGAGGAGTCTGGCAACAACAGATTTCATAAAAGTGGAGATATCATTTTGACATTAAACATGGTAAAAAGCCACTTTTCTTTCATAAGTTATACAGACATTGTACAGGTTTTTCAGACGATATGATAGCAAACAAATGGCCCTTGGAGAACCGAATCATGCTCTTTGGCAGTCTTTGGAATCCGTCCATATTTGATGGAATCAATCAAAAGAAAGATAAAAAAGAAGATATATATGTTCTCTTATTTGATGAATCTCTAATTTAACAACTTAAAAAAAAACAGCTGGACATCCAAGCTATACTAGAATAAGTTATACATTTAAATAGAAAACTGAAAGGGTTGTAATTGTCTCATTGTCCAACGGGCCACTTCCATTTTGATGGTAGTTCAGGTCACGTTGGCATAAATGACTACCAAGTGTGCTGTTTATGATGGATAATTTCTTATATACTCATATATAAAGGTTAGAACATGATAAATAATGTGATTACTCAAAATTTCACTTATACTCATTGACAGTTTGCTTAAAGTTGGTCCTGGAAAAACTAAAAAAATCCTGGAAAAGTCATGGAATTTTCTCACAAAAAAGGTGTATGAACCCTGCATGTATTATAGCAACATTTATTATCTCACCTGACCCAAAGGTTTATGTGAGATATTATACCCCCACTCATAGAGTGGGGGCTATATTGCAATCACCTTGTCCGTCCGTCCGTTCACACTTTCGTAACAGATATCTCAGCTTCTACTGGAAGAAATGATTTTATATTTGATATATGGCTTTGGCATGGTGACTTGTACCGTGTCTCCCCTTTCCAGGTTTACCGCACATCTACTTCCTGTTTACAGTGCGACTTAGAATTTTCATGTCTGCCATAATCAGGGTTCATACACCTTTTTTGTGAGAAAATTCCATGACTTTTCAAGGACTTTTCCAGGACCAATTTTAAGCAAACTGTCAACGAGTACAAGTGAAATTTTGAGTAATCACATTATTTATCATGTTCTAACTAATATGTATATGAGTATATAAGAAATTATCCATCATAAACAGCACACTTGGTAGCCATTTATGCCAATGTGACCTGAACTACCATCAAAATGGAAGTGGCCCATTGGACTATGAGACAATTACAACCCTTTCAGTTTTCTATTTAAATGTATAACTTAATTCTAGTATAGCTTGGATGTCCAGCTGTTTTTTTTTTTAAGTTGTTGAATTAGAGATTCATCAAATAAGAGAACATATATATCTTCTTTTTTATCTTTCTTTTGATTGATTCCATCAAATATGGACAGATTTCAAAGACTGCCAAAGAGCATGCTTCGGTTCTCCAAAGGCCATTTGTTTGCTATCATGTCGTCCGAGAACATACTCTGAAAAACCTGTACAATGTCTGTATAACTTATGAAAGAAAAGTGGCTTTTTACCATGTTTAATGTCAAAATTATATCTCCACTTTTATGAAATCTGTTGTTGCCACAGACTCCTCCAATAATTTTTTTGTAGGCTGGTTCCACTTGATTATTAACCCACACTGACAGTCTCAAACTGCTTCTTTTTTTATATGTTCAGTGTTTTGTTGAATAAATGTGACTTTTAAGTCCACTCTTCCTCCTATATTACTGATGTTAAAATCCTTTATACACACATTACACGATGCAGCTTTAAATTTGTTGTGTATTTGAGACAGACACTTATATTCTGGCTTTTCAAGCCATTTAATTTTAAAAGAAGAGTTTCCAGCCATTTTGTGGCAAAAACTACAACATGCTGTATTTGTATGTGGAAGCTGTCATTTTTAAAATATGGAAATACACACCTCATAAGCGAGCTATATTATAAAATTGGTAGATGATTTATTTTTAGAAAAATCATGTTTAGTGTTTCTCTGGGCTCTTCTTCAAGGGCAGTTTCACCCATATTCGAAAAATAAAATTCCTTTTGACCAAATGAGCCTTTTGCATTGCTCTCACTACTTCCCACATCCAACCATCTTTTTTATATTCAGGGTTATCTAACCACTTGATCTGAAAATGGCAGTTGCCTGACATTTTCCAATATCTGGTTTCCTACTGCAACACCGTTTAATGCAGGAAACTGTAGTACATTAGGAAACCAGTCTATACATCCGGTTGCATATTTTTACAAATAATTTTAAAGAAACGAACTTAAGATCCTTATTTTACATTTACCGCAACTGGTGCCTTGTTTCAAGTACGTCTAAAGGAAACAGTTACGACAGAAATCAGCAGAATCTCTTAATTTTAGATGTTTGAATTCATTTAATAAAGATTACAGCTCAAATAATAATTTTCCATGACTATTCAAGGACTTTTCGATAAAATACAGTTTTCCATGACTTTTACAGGCCTTTATTTTACAAAATTAAAATCCATGACTTTTCCAGGATTCCATGACTCGTATGAACCCTGTCATAATGAAAACTTTCGTAACAGTTATCTCAGCTTCTACTGGAAGAAATGATTTTATATTTGATATATGGCTTTGGCATGGTGACTTGTACCGTGTCTCCCCTTTCCAGGTTTACCGCACATCTACTTCATGTTTACCGTGCGACTTTAATACAAATGAACGAGTGGGGGTATTCTTAGTACGACGTAGCGTGCAACATCTTGTTGTTATCACATTGCATTCATAGTCCTCGTCCTAACTTTTGACATTTCAGTCTTCTCTGAAACTACTGGGCCAAATTATTAAACAAAACTTGGTAGGAATGAATGTTCATTGGATTGTCCAATTATTTTTATTCTGATGAGAATCCAAGATGGGTGCCACTGCAGGACAGCTTTAACATATGTGAAAAATATTTTAAAATTATCATTCTCAAAAATTGCCTATATCAAACATATTTTTATCATTAGTAGATCAGTCGGTTATGCTTTCATGGAAGATTATTTTGTATTAACTGTGTAACCATCTTCGAATAAAACAATTGTTATGATTTAAAAAAAAAAACCCACACATTTTCAGGATTATTGCTCAATATAAGCATTCATACCACATTTCAATGTTTACATTGTAGGAGATTTAGAACAAGCGTTATTAGAAAGTGAACAATTATTAGGAGAACTATCTGTGATGATACGACGTGATGTACCAAGTGTAACAGCCATGTCTACTGCTCTAGAGACAATGGTAAAATCAACTGACAATCAATGTCAAGAATTAGTTAGGTAAGAGTTACATATGGGAACAGTTTGGAGATACCAGGTTTAGGTTATGGTGCTTAACACCACTTTCAACAATATTTCAGTTGTATCTTTTTATTGGTGGAGGAAACTGGAGAAAACCACCGACTTGTCATAAGTCACTGACAAACTTTATCACATAATGTTGTACACCTTGCCCTGAGCAGGGTTCATACTCACAACATCAATGGTGATAGAAACTGATTGCATAGGTAGTTGTAAATCCAACTACCATACAATCGCAGCCACGATGGCCCCAGATTTACATATGGGAACAGTTTGAAGAGGTAATCAGAAGCTGTAACTCGAAAGACGGACAATACAATGGCAAAAATGACAAGCAATGATTGACAAAATTATTACACAGAAAACTGAAGATCAAGCAGCACGAACCTCAACTCGGTTGCTCTGGAAGGGTAAATTTATATTCAGCATTTTGATTTTACAGTTTTTGCATATTTATTTTCAAGTTTATTAGCATCATTTTATATTTACAAATAATTGTGTTGATAAACTGTATGCATCAGGTTGTGTCTATTGTATTAAATGGATTTCAATACTTGTTGCTTACACGATTCAAAATGACATTGTTGATATTGTATTTAGCAGCCTGTATTATGGTAAACTGTGGGCAAAGTGATACAACAGATTGAGATTCTCTTTTCAGATGTAATGAGATGATTGCTGCCACACAAAGTTTAACTATTCAGGAAACATCAATGAAAATACAAGCAATACAAGCCAAAGAAGTGGGAGCTGCATGATCTTCAACGAGTTGACAAACATTCGTAGACATGATCTGAACTCTTTTAACAGTAGGCCTAATGTAGACATATTTATTGAGCATCTGTGATATTGTCTTTCTTGTTGAAGTAGAAGTAATAAATTCTCTAAAATCGTTTCGTTTCTGGAATTTTTCATCAAGTGTAATTGGGGTTAGGGTTATGATGTTTAATGGCACTTTCAACAATATTTTCAGATATATATTGGCGGTCAGTTTTATTGGTGGAGGAAACCAAAGTACCCAGAGAAAATGACTGACCTGCCGTAAGTCACTGACAAACTTTATCACATAATATTGTATTGAGTACACCTCCCCATGAATGGGATTCGAACTCACGTTAGTGGTGATAGGCACTGATTGCATAGGTAGTTGTAAATCCAACTATCATCTTATCACAACCACCTCTCAAGTTTTAAGAAGAAATTCAAGTGTTCTTCACCTTGGTCACAGTAGTTTTCAATGTCAGCATAACTAGTACCAAAAATTGAGCTCGACATCAACATCATCTAATAATATACAAGATATGGGAAATAGTTTTCCTAACTGTCATGTCAGTCAACCAGCATCTTTGCATTTCTCACGAGGCAAACAAAACGCCTGTCCTTAGATGATTCCCATTGGCATCTTTTTACCTACATGACTTATTGCGTGTAAGCTTCCCACTTGCTGTAAATCTAGAATAATTTTTCTATGCTTCCAGAAATATTTCGGGGGAGCATATAGACATTGCTTTCTCTATCCTCCGAAATAAATGGTTTTTGGATGGTAATTTTATTTTCTATAAACATACAATTATACATCTTTCTACTATTGTGCAAGTATTATTTACTATAAAAAAAACAGGACATGTTCAATTTTCACTATGGTGGTTGATGTTGTTCAGGAGTTATGCCCCTTAAAAATAGGAAAATCATCAAAATTGATTGTTTCTGGATTATAATTTGATTTTGTCTCGAAACTTATTCTTTCTATTTTGGTATAAGTATTATTGATCATGAAATACAGGTCAAGTGTGATTTTCACTACAGCTGCAGATTCCAGATTTTCTTGTATTACTATAAATATGTGATAGGAAATAGATATAATTTTGTTTATTGTTTAATCTGTTCTGAACATAGTTCATAATTTACATAAAACCAAGAACCAGTCAAAACTTGATTCATACTATAGCAAAACGATTAAAATTTATCACTTTGTCAATACAATTTTGAGATTTTATTCATGTTGTACTTAAAATAAACACTCGTAATCGATGACAAATACCACATGATCAAATGATTTCTTATTGATTCACAAAACTTCACATAATCAAATCTTTCTTAATCATTCACACACCCCTCCAACTCCACATATTCAAACGTTGTTGTTTTTTATTCATTCACAAATCCCTTCAACTTGACATGTTTTAATTTTTCTTAATTCATTCAGAAATCCCAACAACTCAACATATTCAAATCTTTCTTACTCGTTCACAAATCCCTCCAACTCCACATATTCACATACTCAAATGTTTTTTTTTCATTCATCCACAAATCCCTTCGATTCCACATATTCAAATGCTTTCTTTTTTACATATTCTATGTGTTTGTCGTCTCCGTGAGATTTTTCGAAGTCTAAAAATTTCTTGAAGAAGAATTTCATCTTCTTTGCTGACAACTTCATGTGTATCACTCTATTCAGTAGTTGTCTGAAATATACAAAGTGGTAATTCATCAATTTTGACAAAAGTTATAACTCTATGTAGACAAATATACT
The DNA here is from genome assembly GCA_963680875.1 of Bathymodiolus brooksi. Classification (NCBI taxonomy): domain Eukaryota; kingdom Metazoa; phylum Mollusca; class Bivalvia; order Mytilida; family Modiolidae; genus Bathymodiolus; species Bathymodiolus brooksi. Next base: position 103,875,991 of record OY804577.1, on the reverse strand, counting down.
GATCAACTTCCTTTCATTTTCAAATGACTTTTACAATTAAATGTTGAAGATTTGAGAGATATTTGTTTCATACAACCAGACAAAAACCAGTACATATGTTTTAGTTTTGGTTTGGTTTATGGTGTTTAATGACATTTTCAATAATATTTCAGCTATATCGTGGCGGTCAGTTTTATTGGTGGAGGAACCCGGATTGCACAGGTAGTTGTAAATCATACAACGGCCCCTTCAGTGCATATGAAGGGCAGTCGTGGCCATGTTCGTATGGTAGTTGGATTTACAACTACCTATCACCACTGATGTTGTGACTTCGAATCTTGATCAGGGTGAGGTGTACATCATTATGTGATAAAGTTTGTCAGTGACTTGCGACAGGTCGGTGGTTTTCTGCGAACAATTTAAAAAACCACAGAAAATTATGGCTTCTACAATATTTATATATACCTGACAGCTTCTATATCATCTGTTTTTATAACCATATCTACATACACTGACCACAGATCTGTCCTCTTAGGGTAATTACTTAAAATATTCTCAAACATTGTCTTTCCTCTCTCAGGTTCTCCATGCTTAAACTCCATCTGTGCAAACTTGGCTATTGTTTCTACATCTGTATTACATAAAGGTGGAGATTTATAGTGTGTTAGAATTATTATTAGTTTTAGAAGATAGATCAGTGAAATTTCATACAAGTCTTCCAAGTGTGTAAGATTTTATAGAAGTCTTCCAAGTGTGTAAGATTTTATAGTAGATACCAACCTTGTTTGGACACCTAAAAATAAATCTTAAGAAGCCCCAACATACAAAAACAAATTCTTGAAAGATTAACTAGATATCCAGACCTAACACACTTAGTATGTCCTACTTACTGTTTCTGAGAAAGGCTACAGATAACTTCATCGAGAAAATTGAAAGTAGAAAAAACATGAAACAGTTTAAAAAAAAACACAAGTCTCAAAACTTTGCCTAGAGAGAAATAGATACAAATGTAGTTAGTTGTAAGCAAGCACCACAAATAAGAAAGTTTTCTACCAAATAAAGTTTACATTGAATTATTTTCACTTACGATTTTCTTTGCTCAAACTTTTTAAACATCTTGGTAAAACTTTTCTTGCTGCTTCGAAGTTGCCATTCTTAAAGTGAAACAGTCCAAACCCAATCCATGGCTCTTTCTTGTAAGAAAATTTTCTGGTCATAATATTGTAGGTATTCTCAGCTTCCTGTGAAAAAAAAAAGGACTTCAAATATATTCAATGTTTTTTCAACAAGTACATATTTTACATTACTACACATACAAACATACACCCTGAAAATATACCATGAATCACTTTATAAATAATGAAATACATTGTTTACTGGACTGAACATTTTCCACAACTGCAGATGACATTATACAAATGTTGACTTTTGTTGAGGTTAATATAAGGATCTATCGTTTCCAAGATATATGATATTTACAGAGGTCGAAATGAAAGCCAGTAATTGTTTTATTATATGAAACTGTTATTAATATCCTCTGGGTCATGTTTTATAAATTGGCATTAAACACTACATGTTTTTTTTGTAAATTTTAATGGTAATGTGAGGTTAATGTTTAAATGTGCAAAGGCTCCTCTGGAATGATCTAAATTAATCTTAAATAAAAAATCGGAAAACCCCTACTTTCAATTTTAGAGTCACGTGAGGTTAATATAACGTTCCAGTCTCCTCTGGAATGATCTCGATTAATCTTTGTGGAAATTGAAGGCTTAAACAGTATTCATAAAGTTTTATCAAGAAAAAACTCTTGCTTTTAGCCAATCAGATAACAGAAATATTTATAGTCATATAATAAAACAGAATTGTGATTCTTTATTATCATTCCATTTACTGGTCACTAGAGCAAGTTGAATTTGAGCTTCCTTTGTGAACAACTTTGTGTTCAGTTTATACAGGTTAAATTAACAAAATATATCCTACATTAGGACTGTGTTTATAGTTCAGTTTATACAAGATTCTATTTTATTTAGGTATTAGTTTAAACAGGATTTCCTGTATATACTAAGAAATTAGGTATTATTGAATGACTTGCCTGGAATTTTCCTGATTTAGAATATATGTTAATAAGATGTTGGTAAAGAGTTAAAGCTTCATTTTGTTGAAGAGCTCTCTGTAAAACTGTGGTCAGTTCTTCAGGTGTGCCATACATATTTTCTAGGTTAAGGTAGGCTATCCATACATTCATCTTTTCTTGTTCTTCTCTGTAAAAATCAATTAGCAGGTAAAAATTCTGACAATGTTCATCTTTATCATGGTAAAACATAATGAAATATATAATAATAATATTTGGAATATCTTACAATTATGTATTCTTTAAAGATGTCACAATAGCTTTGATACAAAAAAAAGTTCAAGGAAACCTGTGTACATCCAACATCAGGTTTCATCCAGATATTTTAAATATTGAACTTGTCTATTCTGAACTTAATTTTCAGGGGTTTATCAAGGTGTTTTGGGAATGGTACTTTTGATACCATTTTGGGAACTTTTTTGCCATTTTGGGAATCAAAATAAAGGGGTAAGAATGAACATTTTGGGAATTTTACATGATTTTAGAATATTTTTCATTTGGAAATGATCCTTTTATCGGACCCTGAGGAAGACTAAGAAAAATCCCTGATTTTGTCCTGCTGATGCTGAATTCAAGGAAGTTTTGTGGTACTTTACCTGAATGAAATAGTTTTAAGAGCTCTCTCAGCTACAGCTCTGGCTTTCTCTATTTCTGCTGTTTCTAAATGGAATGCCATATATCTTAGCCATACCAGTGAACTATCTGGAGATTGTAGTGTTAGCCTGTCAAAATCTTCAGCAACCCCAGGATCAATGTCTCCTACTAACTGATGTTGTTCAAACTACAATATATATGTCATGTTATAATTTACTCAAAAACGTTCCAAAAAATCAATAGCTTCCACTAAGAGGGGAGGTTAGGGGCCATAAAATTAGCAAAACCCAAGCACTTTTTATTGAAGTACCAGTGCCAAGCCAGCAAATTTTTTCCCCTTCATTTTACATGTAAATATGAAAAACTATTGACGTTTCCAAATCTTGGTTGGATATTTGGTGACAATGGTTGCCACTAGGCAAATCTGAATTACTTTTGTGCAACGGTATTGTAATTCTATTCAAAGGAGTAAATACGGAACATTAACAAGATAAAACTAATCTTCAAGTAAGATTAACAAGTCATGTCTCCTGAATATTTTAAATAGAGGAAGTGACAATAGTATTGGGATTAGGGTTACGGTGTTTAACGACACTCAACAATAATTCAGTTATATCGTGGATGTCAGTATTACTGGTGGAGGTAATCGGAGTACCCGGAGAAAACCACTGACCTGCTGCATGTCACTGACAAACTTTTATCAGATAATGTTATAACGAGTACAATAGTATCGGAATTCTATTCAAGGGAGTGACTTGAATATTAACAAGTTTAACCTAATCTTCAAGTAAGATTGACATGCTATGTCCCCTGGATATTTTGGATCAAAGAAGTGATAATGGGCAATTGAACAATAGTGGAAATGACTGCCAAAGTATGACATCACAATGAAATTGTATCTTTCATAAGTATGTTAAAGTTTATGATAGACTGAGTCATCTGGGGCTTGGACCATATGTTCCCTGTAGCCTTCATTTGTACAAGCTTGAATCTGTATATATTGAGCTATTTAAAAACTACATGTACTCTATCTTCTAGATCCAAAACTACATGTACTCTATCTTCTATATCCAAAACTACATGTACTCTATCTTCTAGATCCAAAAACTACATGTACTCTATCTTCTAGATTCAAAACTACATGTACTCTATCTTCTAGATCCAAAACTACATGTACTCTATCTTCTATATCCAAAACTACATGTACTCTATCTTCTAGATCCAAAAACTACATGTACTCTATCTTCTAGATTCAAAACTACATGTACTCTATCTTCTAGATCCAAAACTACATGTACTCTATCTTCTAGATCCAAAAACTACATGTACTCTATCTTCTAGATCCAAAACTACATGTACTCTATCTTCTAGATCCAAAACTACATGTACTCTATCTTCTAGATCCAAAAACTACATGTACTCTATCTTCTAGATCCAAAAACTACATGTACTCTATCTTCTAGATTCAAAAACTACATGTACTCTATCTTCTAGATTCAAAACTACATGTACTCTATCTTCTAGATTCAAAAACACATGTACTCTATCTTCTAGATCCAAAAACACATATGAGTAAAATGTCTTTTTCATGATTTGTAGGTTAAGAAGTACCTTAAGCTATGATATGAGCTGAATATTAGAGATTTTACAGAAATATTAGATTTTATATAAACTCATGATTGAAGAAGACAATATAGATTACTTTATATAATTTCCTCTCTTCTTCTTGTTTGTCTTTATGTGGATCACCTTTAGTCTCAACTGTTTCAGTCTGCAAATATAAGATTGGATTAGGAGTGAGTGATTGTTGTTAAACACCATGTGAGTAATGTTTCAGTTATATCATGGTAAAAACAAACAAGATGTTGCACACTACGTCGTGCTAAGAATACCCCCACTCGTTCATTTGTAAGTCGCACGGTAAACAGGAAGTAGATGTGCAATCATTTCTTCCAGTAGAAGCTGAGATATCTGTTACGAAAGTGTGAACGGACGGACAGACGGACGGACAAGGTGATTGCAATATAGCCCCCTCTCTATGAGTGGGGGTATAATTACTTCTTAATGAGATGATGATAATATCTGTATCTGTTTCGTACTAGACAAACATGCTGAGTTGGATTTTATAGTGCTAGACCACTGAAACAACAGTCCACAGATAGACATGTTGCTCTACTCAGACACATTATCCTGATTCCGAGCCAACCAGTCTTTATTAGCGGAGAAGCAATAAGTAACAGTAACTATAGAATAGTCTTTAGTTTGACCGACTTAGGATGAGTCCACAATCTACCACACTTGAGGTGAACACACTAATCATTACATCACCAAGCCGGTAGTTTGAATTCTGGTAAAAAGTACTAGAGATTCTGCTTTGATAAATACCTAAAATTACCTTATTTAGGTCAAATTTAAAATAGAACACAAGTTTAATTTGTTTAAATTTAACTAAGAGAACCAAAGTAAACATTAAGATGTTTTGTACATAATATTCCAGTCGCAGAATTTGAATGTATAAATAAATATTACATCAATTTTTAATCAGATTCCCATTTCAACACATTTTCCACGTAAAGTTCTTTTACGTATTGTATACGAAAAGTTTCTTCAAAGGAAGAATTCACCACCCCTTCGTTGTTTCATTTGATGTTCTTTTTCTGAGGATTTAAATGCAAACCTCTAAATACTCACCTCTGAGTCTTCATCGTCATCATCATCCTCACTGTTTGATTGACTTGTTTTACTGACAACTGGAGTTTTGTACTCAGTATCCCAACACCAGCCTAACTTCACATTTAGACTGGGTTTGACTTCAGTTGACTTTTTCTGAAAGAGAATCAAAAATAACTTTATCAGGTCCTATTTTTATCTTGTTTACATTGACCCTCTGATTGTTTTTCATGCTCGGATCAATTTTTTTTGTATCTGCTTGGTTTACACTGGCTGAAAGTACAAACTATCATGCAAAAATATATTTTAACCTTACCAAATTATTTTCAACAAATGCTGTGACTTATTGGCTTATTTCCCATCAACTCTTCAATTTCAAACTGGAATGACAAGTTGAAGAAAATCCTTTTGATAAGATATTATAAATGTAAATGTTTTAAACATGACTTTTGGTTCCTTGATCTGTCAAACTCTCCTCAATTACAAAGCTACCTGAATTTCCTATTTACATTGTTTACCTCTTCAAATAAAAATGTCCAATGACCTGCCCTCTAATAAAATATTCTTTATATATATGCATCATCTATATAACTATCAGTCATTATTCATATCAATTTTCCTATTGTCATATTTACATTTCCCTTGTCCAATTTCTCTGGATCCACATAATCTATACCACTATCAGAATCACTACTTATATTAATTTTCCTATTGTTATATTTACCTTTCTCTGGGTCCACATCATCTATACCTCTACTAGAGTCACTAGTCATATTAATTTTCCTATTGTTATATTTACCTTTCTCTGGATCCACACCATCAATACCACTAACAGAACTCATTAGTTATATTAATTTTCCTATTGTTATATTTACCTTTCTCTGGATCCACATCATCAATACCACTAACAGAACTCATTAGTTATATTAATTTTCCTATTGTTATATTTACCTTTCCCTGGTCCAATTTCTCTGGATCCACATAATCTATACCACTATCAGAATCACTACTTATATTAATTTTCCTATTGTTATATTTACCTTTCCCTGGTCCAACTTCTCTGGATCCACATAATCTAGACCACTATCAGAATCACTATTTATATTAATTTTTCTATTGTTATATTTACTTTTCCCTGGTCCAACTTCTCTGGATCCACATCATCAATACCACTATCAGAATCACAAGTTATATTAATTTTCCTATTGTTATATTTACCTTTCTCTGGGTCCACATCATCTATACCTCTACTAGAGTCACTAGCTATATTAATTTTCCTATTGTTCTATTTACCTTTCCCCGGTCCAACTTCTCTGGACTTACATCATCTATACCACTATCAGAATTACTAGTTATATTAATTTTCCTATTGTTATATTTACCTTTTCCTGGTCCAACCTCTCAGGATCCACATCATCTACACCACTATCAGAATTACTAGTTATATTAATTTTCCTATCGTTATATTTACCTTTCCAGGTTCAATTTCTCTGGGTCTACATCATCTATATCACTATCAGAATCACTAGTTATATTAATTTTCCTATTGTTATATTTATCTTTCCTTGGCCTAACCTGTTTGGATCCACATCATCTATTTCACTACCATAATCACTAGACATATTAATTTTCCTATTGTTATATTTACCTTTCTCTGGGTGCACATCATCTATACCTCTACTAGCCACTAGTTATATTAATTTTCCTATTGTTATATTTACCGTTCCCTGGTCCAACTTCTCTGGATCCACATCATCTATACCACCATCAGAATCATTAGTTATTTATAATTTTCCTATTGTTATATCTCCCTTTCCCTTGTCCAACTTCTCTGGATCCACATCATCTACACCACTATCAGAATTACTACTTATATTAATTTTCCTATCGTTATATTTACCTTTCCAGGTTCAATTTCTCTGGGTTTGCATCATCTATATCACTATCAGAATCACTAGACATATTAATTTTCCTATTGTTATATTTACCTTTCTCTGGGTCCACATCATCTATACCTCTACTAGAGTCACTAGTTATATTAATTTTCCTATTGTTATATTTACCTTTCTCTGGGTCCACATCATCTATACCTCTACTAGAGTCAATAGTTATATTAATTTTCCTATTGTTATATTTACCTTTCTCTGGGTCCACATCATCTATACCTCTACTAGAGTCACTAGTTATATTAATTTTCCTATTGTTATATTTACCTTTCTCTGGGTCCACATCATCTATACCTCTACTAGAGTCACTAGTTATATTAATTTTCCTATTGTTATATTTACCGTTCCCCGGTCCAACTTCTCTGGTACCACCATCAGAATCATTAGTTATTTATAATATTCCTATTGTTATATTTACCTTTCCCTTGTCCAACTTCTCTGGATCAACATCATCTATACCACTATCAGAATCACTAGTTACTTTGACTTTTTTCGACATATCTATAGATATATTGGCACTGTCAGAAGTAGAAATTTTTCTTTTACGGCTAGCTTTAGATTTTTGCTTGACATTGTCTGTTTTCATCTTGTCCTCTCCACTTTTGCTGTCATCTCTAATTTTTTTCTTCTTTTCATCTTTTACCATATCTGATGCTTTGCGTTTTTTAGTTTTGAATTCTTCCGGTATAATTTCTTTAGCACCAGTAGCACTCTCACGAAGTGATAAATTTATTTCTTTGCCTGAAATACTAGAAATAGATGAACTAGTTAATATCTAATATTTATTTTGAAGTCTACGTAATATAGGGGGTTATGGTGTATAACGCCACTTTCAATATTTCAGTGATATCGTGGCGGCCAGTTTTATTGTTGGAGGAAACCGGAGTACCCGGAGAAAATCACCAACATGTCCATGTCACTGACAAACTTTATCACATAATGTTGTATTGAGTACACCTTGCCGACAACGTGATATATATATAAATACAGTAAACATATAAAGAGGCAATCAAACCCTTGTTATTTTAAACATTCAAAACATTACGCCTCATTTAAAAAAAACCATTCTAAATTTGATTTGTCAAATTATATATATAACATTTTTACCTCAAAACTTTAGCAGTAACAACTTTTCCCACAGGAAATACTGCTTCAAAATCATCAACACAATAATCAGAAACTTGTTTACATGATACTCTGCCTGTAACATTGTGACCAAAGCTGTAAAATACAAAATAGTTGGTTAACAATATAAACATAAAAATACATTATATAGGACTTTATCCTGGCTGTTAACTTTGGGACCAAAGTAAAGAAAGATAACTGCTGAAGTTATTAGTTTTGACAAAACATTGCTTTGGTCACTGCTCTTTACTGCTATATTTTCAGATTCCACCCATCAATTTTTAACGGTCACACACTGATTTTGTGTCTGATTTTTCATTTCAACTAGAAAAGAATTATGCCCCCACACTTGATAATTATGGACAAAGTTGTTTTGTTAGGAGTGATTTTTTAAAAATGAAGTGTGTCTGTAAGACACAAATGATGCCCCCACCTGACCATAAGAAATTATAAACAAGTCAAAAACTGTAGTAGGAGCCATACAAACCATGATTCCATTATGTAGCTAGTAAGAAGACTTTTCGTCGCGGGGGCATAAAAAGTCCAACTACCTGTCATTATCAAATATTTGATGAAAATCAAAAGCCTGTGGACATGCACACCTCCATTATGTGTATAAACATCCTGCAAAATATTAAAGCTGTAGCTCTAAAACTGTAGGAGGAGTTAGCCGGACAAACCATGCATCTATATCCGGACGGGCGAACGGATGGACAGGGGGTAAATTAATATGCCCCCCCCCCCCCGACTCTCCATCGCGGGGGCATAACAAAAATCACATCATGTGAATACAAAAGTTAAATGTTGTAAGTTGAATTAAAATGTGATTTCAAAATCGGTTGGCGTCCTATTTCCATCTCACAATCTGATGAGAATCATATCCTGTGAATGGTAAAAGAAATTAAAAACCATCGTAAATTTGAATGGAGAGTCGCTGAACACTTGGGCATTTGACTTACCTGTGTCACAGAAGCATATTCATTTGGAAAAAAGTATTTGTCTCTCAGATAAACTCTCCTTACTGTCTCCTCCCTCCACTAGACCCTCATCATTTACCTGACCAGGGGCTGTGATTTTGTACAAAGCACTATGTCTTCTTTTACTATTTGTCTTTCATCTATCATCTTATCATCTATCACTGGGTCTACCACAACACATCTACTTAACTCCCTCCACTAGACCCTCATCACTTACCTGACCAGCAGCTGTGATTTTGTACAGTGTACTATGTATCCTCGTAGAATTTGTCCTTCAGATAAACTTTTCTTATCATCTATAACTGGGTCTACATCAGTACATTTACTGCTTCTGAAATGACATAAAATCAGTTTTAATCCCATTGACGATGACAAGAGCTCATGGATTACAATGTTCACAAGAGAAAAATACTGGTAGTAAATTCTCTGCATTCTAATGTACATTTTTTTTTTATCCCTGTTACATTCCTATTTGGGATCCCATTAACTGGTTTAATCCTGCCACATTTTTGTGCCTGTCCCAAAACAAGAACTGGAATTCCATTGGCATATGTCATGGTGTTTTTGTGTTCAATGATTTGAGGTGAGAGGTGGTTGTTTTGTTTTGCTTATCTTTATCAGTGGAATTGTTCACCATCACTGTTTAAACTTACTTCTCCTAATTTGCATATGCATTGAAAATTATGGAAGGTATTGATTAATACCTGGAGAAAACCACTGAGCTGCTGCAGGTCCATTGACCCACTTGATCACATAATGTTGTATCATGTACATCTCAGAGCATGCACTGATAGGATCCAACCAGATCTATTGTGACCCTTATAGTATACAATTCCTATCAAATAGAACTTTTTTCAATGTTGTAAAAGAAATGTGACTACATTGCTTTGTTACCATGGAAACACCTTAAAAGTAAATGTGTAATGACAAGCAAGGAAGATTTTTAATATATATTACCTTGACTTTCTGAGGGACAGATAACATTTATTTTTCTTTTTACAGGACACAATATAACAGTCAATACACTGTCCTATTTTGAACTTTGAAGTAGGATCATCTTTGTATTCATCAGCTATATCTGTCAGTCCAATAAGACCTTTACCACCCTCGGGCAGCTGTACTACCAATCCTGTCTCTTTCTTTATGTTAGATATTACACCTTTACATGTTGCTCCCGTTGTCAATGACGATGTCGTCTGCTTCTCTGTAAATCAAATTATTCTAATATGATACAACATACATTAATATTTGGTTTAAGATCCTGAATTAAAGCCTCACATGAGCCTGTATTGTACACCAGGCAATTAAGACTTTATTGTTTATCATAGCATATGTCCAGTAGAACACTATGTCTGAGATTGGTTTTTTGCATCAAGCGGTTTATAGGAGGAGTTGTTCAATTAGGAAAGTATGACAACGGCGGTAATGATGACGTAAGACATGGATAGTGATCAATAATTGACGATTCCACTATGCAGGCGACATAACTAAGGACATATTTTTGTGTCTTTTCAAAACAGGCACTTTCTGTGTTTTAGAGTTTGGGAGTTTGAAAGAGGAATTGCTTGTGTTGTTGTAGTTAGATTACATTGTTGACCATTACTGTTTAATTTCTGCTATTTATATAATTCAACATACTTTCAACAAACGTCAGTAACAGGGTGCCATCCTTCAATACATCAATCACTGTCGCATTATATCCATTTTGTATGCAAAAATGTTTTTTATGATTTTCCAAAACCTGAAAAAAAATGACGATATGTATTTGTTCACTGTATTCATCTGAATATTTCATAAACATGTATTAATGCTTAAATTAAAATGACAAAAATAACCAAATAATTTTTTTCCATAGTTCAACATATTTTCACCTTAAAAGTGTACATCCTTGTAAGAAGGGCGGGTGGATCAATGACTTAGGTAGTTGGATTACCTAACAACTCATACAAGCCTATCACCAATACGGCGTGGGTTCGCACCCGGCTTTGTAAATTACAAAAAAAGGTTGCACTCGACTCGCAGCCGCAAGTGATAAAGTTTACCAGTTCTTGCCCATGGTCGGTGGTTCTCTCCCGTTTCTTCCACCACTAAAAACTGGTCGCCATGATATAGCTGAAATATTGCTAAAAGTGGCATTAAACACCAAAAAATCAATCAATCAATCAATCCTTGTAGGATTATGATCTGCCACCAACCCCTCCCTTCCACTTGAAGGAGAAATGTAAACATAAAATGGACATACATGTATGTAGGCTTTGCCATTAGGGACTGCCATAAAACACAGAATAATTTTTGAGGACACATTTAGCATTTCCTGTTATCTGTATACATAATTTGCTGTGAGGTGAAATGAAGGCTTTTATGTTGATTGGTTGAAAATGAAATCATTATATGTGACGTATCTGACAAAATCCAACAAATGACAGTGTGCAGGAATTACGAAATAAATTAGAGAAAACACTGCCATGAGTGAAGAGGAGAGGGAGGCAGATTGTAACCCTTGGCAATGATGTAAAGGATAGCACTATGGAGAATACTGTCATTCAAATTTAAACAGTAAAAATGGTGACATAAAATATATAAGACTTTGCACTATTTTGTAGAAATGTAACTTTATTTGACACTTTCAAGTAGAAAAGTGATTTTTTACCACACTGACAGGTAGATATGTGACTTTGTGCCACTCTTTCGGGTACAATTGTGACTTCACAACGGATAACAAACATAAATTTAATACACAATAGTCTGCATTCTAGATAGTAAAGTCACTGAACATTGTTATGCATTGTTGATGGGGTGACAATCTACAGGAATGTCGTAAAGATATAATCTTCTTTCAGGGATTTACTTACTTTAGGATCATTAGATAAGTTTAATAACTTGACTATTCCTTTAACAGATGGTGTTACTTGGAGCCATAATGACATTTTTCCATGCTGAAAAAAGACAATACATTCTGGTCAAAATTTGTATTTTCATACATTTGGAATACTATTTACTATTGTATACATTCCTACCATCCTCTTTTTAACACAAGAAAAATATATCTGTTGCCTTGCACAAGCAAACTTCTTACAATTCTTATCAATCTAGCTATTAGATATTGGCAGCTAGAGGTACTGCTAGTGGACTAAATCATGTGTTTGTGCATGTTGTAATAATTGTTGAACACAGGAAATAGCTAAAATAAAATTGTTATCTATGTTCATTTCTGAACGTAGGTAACTTAAAATCTCCACCAAGTGCACTAAATGAAAAAAGGAAAGGGTTAGGGGTTATGGTATTTAACACCACTTTCAACAATATTTCAGTTATAGCAAGGTGATCAGTTTTATTGGTGAAGTACTGTAGTACCCACAAAAAACCACGGACCTGTCGCAAGTCACTCACAAATTGTATCACATTATGTTGCATCGAGTACACCTCGCCTGAGTGGGATTCGAACTCACAACGTTAGTGGTGATAGGCACTGATTGCATCAGCAGTTATAAATCCAACTACCACATGATCACGACCCCGACGTCCCCCTTTATGAACGTAAATAATTTATAACCTGAACCAAGTGGGCTAACTGAAAAAACAATATAACAAACAAATGTACCCTATCTCACAAAATGACAAACATTTCTTTTAATTACTATTCCATATGAAGTCATGTTTCATATAATTAATTATATCAATTTATTAAGTAATAAAACAATATTCTACCTGGACAACATATCCAATAACCTTTTGACCTTTTTCAAATTTCTGTTCATCTTTTTTTAGACTTTTCATTTCTAATTTGCTGAAACAAAATGAAATAAAAATAAAAAATAGTTTTAGGACACTAAAACATATGTATGCCCATAAATTGTCTTAATTGTTTAAGAAATAAATCATGGAAGCCATAATGTGTTTTGAGTTTTAACATGGATTGGCGAATTTTGGTAGATTTATTTCGATTCTGATATGTCTAAGAGTACAAATATGGTAATATACTTTGATTGGAAGACAGTAATTTATATTTACGTTTGCGGAAAATATCGCACACAATTTATGCTGCCAATGGAAAAGTCAGTCACATTCACCGGTGCATGTGCGAATGAGATTATACCATCGATAAATCACTTGTTTGTCTACAAAGCGAAAGAAGGAGGTCATGTTAGAATTATATATAAAATACAGAGTACAGTATGGTATAAAGTTATAGATATAAATCATAAGTGTACCAGAAAAGATAAGTCAGAGGCTCTCAGGAGCCTGTATTGCTTACCTAATTATCATCTTTTCAACAAAAAAAAAATTCACAATAAAGTGTATGCAGTTAATAAAGGAACATTTATGAAGATCAGTTAAGCAGTGTCTAAGTTGAGGAATTTTGCATTTTTTCTTACATTTAACTATACATGTATATAGCATTGACAGTTAATTCCTACTCACCTGTAATTTACTTAATATTTGCAAGTCGACATCTCGATAGAAAAAATGGATATTGTTCATATGGAAATAATGTATCATTTTTGATAATTGTCTTGGACACACATTGAAAATGGGATTAATTTGATTTTCTAATTATTTAACTAGAAAACAGTGAAATATAAAGTTTCTACTTTATTTAATTCAGACCAGTGTAGTGTGTGAATATCCTGATTTCTAATCACTAACAATTTCTTTTTCATTTGGTGCAAATTTTCTATAGTTTTTGGACTATTTTGTTCCGTTTGGTTGAAACAGCCCCGTAGTTTTATACAGGTATTTCTATAATTTAGTCAGCAGAATTTATTTTGTTCTATGATGGCGTAATGGATGTTGGATAGGAAAGATATCAAGATTTCTTTTATTCATATTTCAAGTAATTACAAACTATTATGCCCAGTGACAGTCATATTGGATGTAGGATCAGAAAGATTTTGTTCTATGATCGACCATATTGGATGTTGGATTGGAAAGATTTTGTTTTATCATGGCCATATTGGATGTTGAATCGGAAAGATTTTAAGATTTGTTTCTAATATTTCAAGAGATTATAAACTATTATGCCCAGTGACTGCAATATTGGATGTAGAGTCAGCAAGAAGTGAGAACATGTAAAGATAATTCTTCCAAATTATTACTCTGATTACCCAGTTAATGTGAGGAGATGTTTTTCAATATTTCAGTCAATCAATCAGAATCTATCATTCCCCTTGTTGAATTTGTAAATGTTTATCATAGAAATGCCAGTCTAAATAATACTAGAAAGTATCATCAGGAAAGGTAATAACTGAAAATAATATTTGCAATGGTAACCAATGTATACCTAGGTTTTATTGAAAATTCTACGAATGGGTTGGTCTTTGTTGATGTCAACGTTTTCTGCTTTCTGTAAAAGAAAAAACACATTATTCTGAGTTTTCATATCGATACCTGTTTACTTCTTCATTACATGAAATATGTTTTCATTTAAATTCTACTGTCATAACAGAATTAAAATGAAAGCACAATGGTTTAGAGGTCATGTGACTAGATTATCTACAAATATAATCATTTCAATTATGATGTATTTCATCACTCAGCACAAAATTTTCTAAGTTTGTACTTAAAAAAAAAAAGTTTACTGGAAATTTATTCTTTTAGAATGTACTTCATCCATCGTATCCTATGGATTCATGTATAATGGACCATTTTCAACATAAATATAGATATACAGACTTACTTGGACTGCCATTCTCTGAATCCTATAACCTTAGCCTTCAGTGTCTGTTGTAGCTTATATCTAGATAATGGATTTGTACCCTGTAAATCAAATACATCTCCACATTATAGACCATGAATTACTGGAATTATTGGTATAAACATATTTTATTGGTATAACTGACATATATAAACAGAACAATAGCAATTCTATAATAGGATACAGAAACAAGCAAATGCTTTTTTTAATTCTGTTTCCTATATTAACTGGAATTATTATCTCAGCTCTTAATTCAGAGATTAAGTGTAAACTTTTGTATATCAAAAGCAATCTTCTATTGATTTACAAAAATATTCATCTATTTTTAATTGATGGCTTGGTTTGGTTTATGGTGCCTTTTGCCACCTTCAACAATATTTCAGTTATAACGTGGCAGTCAGTTTTATTGGTGGAGGAAACCAGAGGACCAGGAGAAAACCACTGACCTGCCGCAAGACACTGACAAACTTTATCACATAATGTTGTACACCTCACCATGAAGAGGGTTCGAACTCACAACTTCAGTGGTGATAGGCACTAAATGCACAGGTAGTTGTAAATCCAACTGCTATACCATCACAATCACGACGGTCCCTATTTTTAACTGATTTGATGAGAGGTTCAGTTGATCTAATATGTAGTGCCATTAAATTAAATATAGATAATAATTGTTTGTCTCTTCGGTTTTCACTAACATTTATTTTCTTTGTTATTTTTGAGGATGAGAAAACATTTAACAAACTGACTAGAAAATTACTTACATCCTGGATATCATCAACCATCTCTGTTATATGAATCCTTCCATTTAAACGATTACAAGTGACATTTAGTTGGTGCTGATATATTTTCTTTATGCTACAAAATATAAACAATCTTCTTATCTCCCTTCTAAACATGTAAATGATTTACTTGTACTTTCCGAGAAAAAGATTTTTAAAGCTTTAACCAATCAAATAGAAAAATTGCTCATAGCAGCCATATGTGCTTGGTCTGCTGACCTAGACGAAATGAGGAATTTCTTTTAAAGGATCTCACAAGTATCACATGTATTACGTTATAAAACCATTTGTACTTATAGTTTCAAATGTGATTTTTTTTTTAATTTCTGTCAATCAGAACATAGAATTGTTCATGGCTGCCATGTGTTTTGATGGATCAAGATGGAAAGAAGATTTCAGTAAAGGACCTCAAAAATCTCTTTCCTGCAATTGTTGGTTCCAACTGGTTATCTTTTGTAACACCCCCATATTTGAGCTGATGCTTCATTTTCATGATAAATACGAAAGCAAAAATCAACCTTAGCTGCCCTTAATCCATTGTTCTTGGCTTAAAAGGGAAGCCATACATATGTTAACAAATTAAGATAAAATTTTACATTTCAAATGACAATATTTTTACTAACCTGACTGTAACAATTTCTCCTAGTTGTAACTTATCTTGTGAAGACACCATACTGGATTTTCCTCCTTTCTGTTTCTCATGAATTTCTAAACTACACAACACATGTTCATCAACAATTCTACAATATAAAACTACAGTTTTAACCCTTCACTTGATAAACAATAAATATTATTAATATTAATATGTAAGAAATGTGTTAATACAGAGCTTACAAACACCATAAACACTTAAGTTTGATTGATAATGGAGATAACAGCAGTATGGGAACAATCAAATAAAAATATACAAAACGATAACAGCGATGATGACAACTACGAAAGACAAAAGATAGCCCACATAGTTCTTTGACTGGGTGATATAAAAATGATCTATTGGGTTAACAAGATATCATGACGCTAGGAAAGAAAGACAGACATGTCAAAAGCATACTTCTTCTTGCATGTACTGTAGGATATAATAAAAGAGTTTTTAGGAAATTCGTAATAGACCGATGAAGAATCATAATCATGTTGCTGAATGAAAAGAAAATTCTATAATCAGGTATTTAAGATACTCATTTTGGTTTGCTGAGATATGTCTTTTGACCAGCTGAAGTCAGTGTTATGTAAAAGATGAAGACAATTAGTTTTATTACTAATTGATATAAAATCTGTTAGATATATCAGTTAAGATTGTTTTGTCCAAAGAGTAATGGTCTAGATTCTACCTTCCTAGCTAGTAGTCATTTAATTACAAGCATTCATTGACTCTGCTATTGTACTGTCCATGTTTATGCTGTCGTTCATTTTTGTGATGGTTGGTTATTTTGAGAGGAAGCGAATCTGAGCAAATGTTTTATTGTTTGTTAATATCTGTATTGTCGCTAGAGAACTAATTATTTTGTGCCTGTCCCAAGCCATGACCTAGATTTCCAACACAATATGTCATGGTCTTTTTTGTGTTTAATTGTTTGAGGTGAGAGGTGATTGTTCATTTTGTTTTATAGTAGGCAAGGTAATCCTAAAATTTGATAAAACTGACCGTTTAACTATCATGGTATAAACTTGACCCACTCTATACTGATGAACTTCCATTACATCATTTAAATGCTGAAAAAAAAAAAAAAAATTTAACCATCATATATATGAAATTTAACCATCATATATGTGAAATTTAATCATCATATATGTGAAATTTAACAATCATATATATGAAATTTAACCATCATATATGTGAAATTTAACAATCATATATGTGAAATCTAACCATCACATATGTGAAATTTAACTGTCATATATGTGAAATTTAACAATCATATATGTGAAATCTAATCATCACATATGTGAAATTTAACCATCATATACGTGAAATCTAACCATCATATATGTGAAATTTAACCATCATATATGTGAAATTTAACCATCATATATGTGAAATCTAACCATCATATATGTGAAATTTAACCATCATATATGTGAAATTTAACAATCATATAGGTCAATCTAATTAAAATTAGATGTAAGTTGTATCTTTTTTTTTTAAATGTTTTTGGTGATACACTAGAATCTCACAATATCCCATATGAAGTCATGTCAGGGTTCATATTTTTAACCGACCAATCTGTGATAAGCCCACTATTTAAAACTAAGTACACACCAAGAGCTGTTGTTCGATTAGTTAATATATTTAACTGTCCTGAATATGATTGGATGGTTAAAGATGAATGAAACGCTACCTGACATGACAACAAACTGTATGTGGTTAGAGTGAATGAGTGAGGAATTGTTGTTTAACGCCAAGTGCACAATTTGTCAGCTATATTAGACGAGAACAAGTTACATTCGATGAGATGATGATGATGTCTGCCTTGCACTAGTCCAAAACGCTTAGTTGGATTCTGCAGTGCTAGCTCATTGAAACAATAGTCTGAGGGTAGACATGTCACTTCACTTGGACACATTATCCTGATTCGGAACCAATCAGTCTTTGTTCGTTCTCCGTAATACTACGTGCTTATCGGAAAAGCAACAAAAACCAATTTCATAGTCTTTGGTTTGACCCGACTTGAGCTCAATCCCACGAGCTTACCACACTCAAGTCAAGTATGCTAATCATTACATCCCAATGTGGTTGTATGTTGTTAGATGTTAGTGTATTGCCAAAGAAACAAGAAATGTGTGCATCACAAAATACGCCCGTCTATATAAATTATCAAATGGTATAATGGTAATTCAGTTAAACAACTAATCATGTGAGCAGGAAAATTAAGTCCTTTGAATCACTGTGCTAAAAATCTGCCAAAAATAAAAAGAGTTTTTCCATTTCCACAGGAATTAAATTTATCATGCGGAAACGACCCGCTGTCGAAAATTCTATTTATAGCTATGGTGACCTTTGGTCTAATGACCCCAAAATAAATAGGGTTCTTCCCCTTCCACAGGGCAATCACGTGGTCAAGTTTGGTAAAGATCCAATATACAGAACTAAAGTTATCATGTGGAAACGACCCTGTTGTCAAAAATTCTATTTATAGTAATGGTGACCTTGACCTTTGACCTAATGACCCCACAATAAATAGAGTTCTTCCCCTTCCACAGGGGAATCATGTGGCCAAGTTTGGTAAAGATCCGACATACAGAACTAAAATTATTATGTGGAAACCTGTGTGGACGCCCGCCCGTCATATCCAATCACATAATACGGCCCGTCTCAAGACGGACGTATAAAAATTAAAAAGAAAATATCACAAACATCTAATTTTAATTAAGATTGGATATATGTAATCAAGCATTCATTATTTAATACTATAGCAATGGGAGAAAATAGAACGATTTATTTCTCATTTTTTATTTCATTCATATATGGTCAAATGTAAAAGTTTGTAATTCTTATCATGATTTTCTGAAAAAATAAGTACCACAGTGGACAGTATAGTAGGTATATATTCCTATGCAAATAATGCCCAAGGTAAGATGTACTAGATACAACCTTAAGTAATCAAGGTTGTCAGTGATTATGGAAGATCCATAGCTTTCTCAGTATACATAGATATTTGAAAAAGTCAATTTTAAATTTTACAACTGCAAATTTCTATACGATTGGCATACCAGGTACAAGAATTTTGTTGTTTTCAGGGGTATTTAAAGGTTATTTAATCATAGAACTACTCTTACCCTCCTGGATGGTAGATAAGCAATGGTTCCATCTACCTGTCCTTTCAGTAATACTAGTAAACAGTCTTTCTTGATCAGAATTATCTCCCCTTCAACTGATACACCTTCTTCTGCCTACAACAGAATAATAATCAAATGATACTTGTTTTATTACATCTTGACCAGACTTGTTTTTTGTGCTCTTTTTTTGTCGATTTCTGATATATTTTTCATGGGAACTTTGAGCTTAGTTTTGCATGCGTCACAATTTTCCCCTTTTTCTAAATCGGAACTATGAGTATAGTATTGCATGCGTCACCATTTTCCCCTTTTTCTAAACCAATAACAACTGTACGCCTGAGCAGTGAGGAATTAAACGAAGGGTGACATTAATATGCATGACATATTATCATGATGACAGGAATCATTTTCTGGTGAAGTTTTCACGAAATAAGTTAAAAACAAGGTTGATTTTATATTTTCAAAACAGTCTATTTGGTTTTTTTCATTATGGTTTTAATATATTCCCTGTTAAAATATCTAGGTAAAAAAATATAACCCAAATCTTATATAATATATAAGTACAGTCAAACTTCACTCGGATCGGTCTATGGATGGTTCGAACTGATTTGAAGGCCCCATCAATTTTCCTTATATTTCTTAGTAAAAAAAACTCCTCAGGGCTCTACAATTCATATCAGCACCCACTAATCCCTGGCTAGTAGGGAAAACAAATTTATTCGCCAACAAAAGAATATCTCCAATATGTATTTATTTGTACATAATTATTAATGCCCTAAATGAGGCAGAAGATAATTAGTTGAGGAATGGGTTTTTTCTGACAACACATTGAACATTCACGTTTTAACTTTTTTCCAGTGACAAATTCGGTTTTGCCAGCAATATCTGGGCCTGCCTTTCTGCAAACATAACAATACATAACATAGTTATTGGAATCATCAATGAGCCACGAAAACTCCGACTTCGAGACATCTTGGAATTTACTCTTTTCAGCTTTAGAACTCGAAATCTTCATCAGTATTTTGGCTTATACTTCCATCAATGTTGCGTCAGACAGGCCAGTTTCATAATCAGTTGATTCAACCGGTTTATTTATATCAAAAAATTTTGTGAGAAGATTTTGCTTTTTGCTAATCGTGGTCACTTGCAAGCGTCAAAAGTATGTGATTTAAAAGTTTAATGTCCGAGTCAATTGTGCGGTTTATAAGACCAGAAAATCAAAGTCGGAAAGTCGATAGTTTTCTTCGGGTACTCCGGTTTCCTCCACCAATAAATTGAAAATGTTCCGGAAATATCAACTCGCCGTCTGGCTATCAATACGGAATTTTTACTCGCATTTTACAAAAGTGTTTTGGTAACATTGTAAAGCCCTACTCCTTTCGCTCGAACACTGATACCTCGAACAGTCGAACTCAATAAATGGTCCCGTCAATAATAAAATCACGAGTTTTGCCATGCCAAATTCGAACATTGTGTATGTTATGGTTGAATACGCTTACATCAAGGTGTGATAAATGTCAGATTACCAACAGATAATTGTTTAGTTAACGATTACAGGTAGAGGGATTACCTTGTCATAATTTGTGTTAAATAGTCATTAAATTCAGCTGTGGCTTTATTATTAACTGTTTTAATTACGATAAAGAAAGAATGATTATTGAACCTGAGGCCCATGCCACTGATTGTACCAAGCTGAGCCTACACTCGACAATAATTAAAACAATCAAATGTTTATCAAAACAATATTTAAAATTGTTATTACATGAATTAGTATTATTTAGAGTTTTTTTTTCCATTTTATTTTTTTATTTTTATAGTTGCTGGAATCGAATAATATCAAACTGTGTGATCTCAAGGTTCATCTAAATACCAAAAAATAGAAATGTACTAGTAGTGAAATTCCGATTAACCTGAGATTATATGTCTATATAATACCACAAGAAACAAATATAATTGCTTCAAATTCAAATAAAAAAAAAAGAAGAAAATGATCATTGGCTAAAATTTGAAAATTGGACATCAAAAATATATATTATTCAAATATTATCCCGATATCGATCCAACTGTTAATATCCGACCTTGTATTTCTTGTATATAAAATAGATCGCGAACAAAGTGAACAAACATTTCTAAGGAACATTTGAAGATACCAAAGAGGTATTCAGAAACTGTATTCTTTGAGATCTTTCTAAAGGATTAAATATATTTTACGACAAAGGTCCATGGAACTGTGCATCAGTTATAGTGTAATGAAACTGTCCTGCATCAGAACCGTATTTTTTCTCTCTCTGAAATTACGGAACCTCAGTGGCTCGAACCTCCGATAGCTCGAAAAAATTTTGACAGTTCATTCGAGTTCGAGGCAGCGAAGTTCTGTTAGTGTATATAGTTTTTCAGTGACTCCGGTTTCCTCCACCAATAAAACTGACCGTCACGATATAACTGAAATATTGTTGAAAGTGGCGTGAAACACCATACACCAAACCAACCTTTAAACGGACAATGTTGATTAAAAATACATCAATGTAATCTGTCATCTTATTTTTAAAATTTTTACCTTGTTAATTTTAGATTGTTTTCTATTTTTGACAGCTTTCACGACATGTTTAGACAATGTAACTTCTACACATTTATTTTCTACACTGACTGACAATACAACACATTTTAGTTTTCTTCCCACTCCATATTCTTCTTCTGTAAAATATGATAAAAAATAAAATATGACCAAGATTAAAGAGTGATAAGGCTAATTTTTACCTCCAATAAAACAAACTTAAAATTGTTTACAGGAAAGTTTTTATCTATGCTTTTTATGAACATCAATATAAACCATCTATAGCACTGTATGAAAACTAACTGCTCCAATTGTTATCTTTTTCAAACACATATTTCCACATTGATAAAACTCTGCCATTGGATCAACCAACAACCAGATGCCATCGTGGTCGTGATCGTATGGTAGTTGGATTTATAACTACCTATGCAATCAGTGCCTATCACCACTAACGTTGTGAGTTCGAATCCCGCTCAGGCGAGATGTACTCGATACAACATTATGTGATAAAGTTGGTCAGTGACTTGCGGCAGGTCTATGGTTTTCTCTGGGTACTCCGGTTTTCTCCACCAATAAAACTGACCACCACAATACAACTGAAATATTGTTGAAAGTGTTGTTAAACACCATAACCCTAACCCTAAACACCAGGCGTTCATTAACATCTTGCCATTAGGACAATTTGTGCATTTGAGTAATGTACATGTATTTTACTGTTTATCAGTCAGATGATATTGGCACAATATAATTACAGACGACAGATACCATAGTATCAACCTACTTAAATAATCACACATATTTACCATCTATATGTTCTTTTTCACATATTCCTCTCACGTTATTATCTATATGACCCAGAATCCCATCAGAACTACTGTCTTCTACAATAAAGTCGTAAATCTGACCAACTTTTATGTCTCCAAGCTTACTCGTTTTTCCTACAACAAAAGAAATATTCAACGTTCAAAACAACAATACTTGTATACTTACTACAACTTAAAATCTGTCAATTTAAATGAAAATTTGAAGTTAAAACTAGAGGCTCAGGTGAGCCTGTATCGCTCACATGACATAAATAAGTCCTCTTAAGATTGTCTGCATGCTGAATACATCTAAGTTACTATTCAAATCCCATACTGCCATAGGGTTCTATGTTAAAACTATGTCTGCTCATGGCAGCCATCTTGGATGGAGGTCGTGGTCACCGGACACAATTTTGAAAGTATACTACCCAAGGACCATCCATGCCATGTTTGCTTTAAATTGGCTGACTGGTTTCAGAAGAGAAGACTTTTAAACAATTTTCCCATAGGGTCCTATGTTAAAACTATGTCTGCTGATGGCGGCCATTTTGAACCGAGATCGGGATCACTGAACACAATTTTGGAAGTTGACCACCTAAGGACCATCGATGACATGTTTGCTATATTGGCTTACTAGTTTCAGAGGAGAAGATTTTAAAACATTTTTTCCCATAGGGCCCTATGTTAAAACTACAGTATGTCTGCTGAAGGTGGCCATCTTGGATGGAGGTCAGGGTCACTGGACACAATTTTGAAAATTGACCACTTAAGGACCATCCATGCCATGTTTGCTTTAAATTGGCTTACTGGTTTCAGAGAAGAAGATTTTTAAATATATTTCCCATAGGGTCCTATGTTAAAACTATGTTTGCTGATGGTTGTCATCTTGGATGGAGGTCGGGGTCACAGGACATAATTTTGAAAGTTGACCACCTAAGGACCATTCATCCCATGTTTGCTTTAAACTGACTTACTGGTTTCAGAGGAGAAGACTTTTAAACATTTTTTCCATAGGGTCCAATGTTAAAATTAAGTCGAGTCATGGTGGCCATCTTGAATTTCCGATCAGCAAACGATTCACAAGTTTAGTACAGGACCACCCAATGATCATTCCTGCAAAGTCAAAATTCAATTGGCTTAGTGGTTTCTAACAAGAAGATTTTTTAAATTTCGACCGATCAGAACACATTATGGGCCCTGGCAGCCATGTTGGATTTCCGATCAGCGCCAAAAACAAAAATCTTGTATATGACCATCCAATGAACATTTCTGCCAAGTTTGATTCAAATCTGTTTTGTGGTTTCAGAAAAAAAGATGAAAATGTGAAATTCCCATAGGGTTCAATGTTAAACTAAGTGGAGTCATGGCGGCCATCTTGAATTTCCGATCGGCAAACGATTCACAAGTTTAGTACAGGACCACCCAATGATCATTCCTGCAAAGTCACAATTCAATTGGCTTAGTGGTTTCTAACAAGAAGATTTTTAAAATTTCAACCAATCAGAACACATTATGGGCCCTGGCAGCCATGTTGGATTTCCGATCAGCGCCAAAAACAAAAATCTTGTATATGACCATCCAATGAACATTTCTGCCAAGTTTGGTTCAAATCTGTTTTGTGGTTTCAGAAAAAAAGATGAAAATGTGAAATTCCCATAGGGTCCAATGTTAAACTAAGTCGAGTCATGGCAGCCATCTTGAATTTCCGATCGGCAAACGATTCACAATTTTAGTACAGGACCACCCAATGATCATTCCTGCAAAGTCACAATTCAATTGACTTAGTGGTTTCTGACAAGAAGATTTTTAAAATTTCAGCCAATGAGAACACATTATGGACCCTGGCAGCCATGTTGGATTTCAAATCAGCACCAAAAACACAAATCTGGTAGAGGACCATCCAGTGAACATTTCTGGCAAGTTTGGCTGATTTCTGTTCAGCGGTATCAGAGAAGAAGATTTAAATGTGAAAAGCTAACGGACGGACGCTTACCCATGACAAAAGCTCACATGGCCTATGGCCAGGTGAGCTAATAAAAAGGAATTCTAGTTATTCAAATGACTTAGGGTTTTATATTCTAGATTTTTTTCTTTCTTTCTCTGTAGATAAGAAAAAAAATCAAAAATCTGGAAGATGTTTTCACAAACTATTGTTTTTACATTTTAAAAGTGACAACTTTCTGAAAAAGAAAATCAAATTATTATCGACAGAAGAAAAGAGTACCACTCAACTGCAGGCTAGGGGCTGTTTCACACTTATCTTAAAGTATAAATTATGCTCCTTGTTGAAGACCCTGCCATGACTGTGAAATGTGGAACTTCAATAAATGCAATGTTCCTTTAATTTGTGTCTAAGTGTTAAATTTGATACTTTCTCATGTTCATTTACACCTATATCCCTTCTTACTAACCTAATATCTACAAAATATCTTAATACAGGGGTCGTTGTGGTCATGATCGTATGGTAGTTGGATTTACAGCTCAAATCCCGCTCATGACTAGTTGTACTTGATACAACGTTATGTGATAAAGTTTGTTGGTGACTTGCGACAAATCTGTGGTTTTCTCCAGGTACTTCAGTTTCCTCCACAAATAAAACTGACTGCCACAATATAACTGAATTATTGCTGAAAGTGGCATTAAACACCATAACTCTTACCCTAACCCTTTTAATTTCCTAAATTTACAGGAGATAGATAAAACAATGACTACTTTAAATACCTTTGTTAAGCTTGACTTTGCTAAGAATTAAATTCATCTCAGTAAGATAGGTCATAAGTAAGTCTATTCCAATATCAGCATCTCCATGGTAACAGTCCTGCATTCTTAAACTGACTAGGAAACGGTTCTTGACCTTGTCTACCTGTGTAACCTTGGTAACTACAGATTGTCCTGGTTTATACACCTCATTTAAATCTTCTAATTTAGAATCCAAAGCAAACTGAAAAAAAACCATATTTTATAAAAATTTCACATTTTTCAAAACAGACAATCTTACTGATATAATTCCTTTCCTTTTAATGTAAAATATTTTTTCATTTTCGTGTTTAAAAAACAAACAAATATTGATAATAAGTATTAAAGCTACATGTTTTGATATTTTTTCCTTCAAAAGTTGTCAAAATTTAGTTTGTGCTACATCAGCTGTTTTAGTCATATTAAGAAAAGATCTTATCTAACTGGATATGAAGACTGACATTATCTAATTGCAGGGGCGGATCCAGGATTTCAAGTTAGGGGGGGGGGGGGGGGGGGGCCACAGTTAAAAAAATTGCGCCGAGCAGAGGGAGGCATGAACATTTTTGGGGTATTTCGTGTGAAAAATCACGATTTTATGCCAAAAAATTATATTTTTTCCAATTGCGGAGGGAGACGCGAAAAATTTTGGAGTATTTCGTGTGAAAAATCATGATTTTACACAAAAAAAAATCATGTTTTTTCCAATTTTAGGGGGGGGGGCACACCCGGCCGTGCACCCCCCCTGGATCTGCCACTGAATTGTATATGAGGACCGATCTTACTGGATTTTTCTAAGACTGATCTTCTTTTACTGTATGTCAAGAATGATCTTAATTCAGTTTAATTCTTTATTTATTTAACAAGGATTGCTGACAGCCAATGGCTACAAGCAGTTTTCCTCAAAATACATACATGAATATATAATTTCAATCAATATAATGGTTATTACAAATATTGGAATGACAACACAATATATACAAGAGAAAACAACACTCACGTACACACGTGACTTAATAAACTGAAAAACGCATTCAAGAATGATCTTATTTAATTGTATGTCAAAGCTTATTGAATTTGACTGTATGTCTTCAAGATTGACATTTTTTGACTATACAAAATGGGTATCAAGACTGACCTCATTTGACTGTATATTAATACTGACCTTATTTGGAGCCAAACCTATTAAACCACCAACCAACTGTATAAACACACCATATGGCATTATATTCTTGACTGTTCCTGGAATCATCATACCTAACTGAAAAATACCATATTAATTAGTAAGGAAGGATATGGATGTAAATGAACATGAGAGACTATCCAACACTTTAAAACACAAATTAAAGTAAAGGAACATGAGAGACTATCCAACACTTTAAAACACAAATTAAAGTAAAGGAACATGTGAGACTATCCAACACTTTAAAACACAAATTAAAGTAAAGGAATATGAGAGACTATCCAACACTTTAAAACACAAATTAAAGTAAAGGAACATGAGAGACTATCCAACACTTTAAAACACAAATTAAAGTAAAGGAACATGAGAGACTATCCAACACTTTAAAACACAAATTAAAGTAAAGGAACATGTGAGACTATCCAACACTTTAAAACACAAATTAAAGTAAAGGAATATGAGAGACTATCCAACACTTTAAAACACAAATTAAAGTAAAGGAACATGAGAGACTATCCAACACTTTAAAACACAAATTAAAGTAAAGGAACATGAGAGACTATCCAACACTTTAAAACACAAATTAAAGTAAAGGAACATGAGAGACTATCCAACACTTTAAAACACAAATTAAAGTAAAGGAACAGCACTTTTATTTTACAGTCACAGTAGGGTCTTCAACGATAAGCTTAACCCATATCCTAAAATGAGTGTGAAATGGCCCCAAGAACGGTATTCTACTTCTGCCGATAAATACTGCATCTACGTAACTTTATAGTTTAGATGTTATTTGATGAATAGGAGAACATTTTTCTTACCTGTGATATAAAAATATTTTGGTCTTTGTGATATACAAACAAGTGGTTTCCTCAACCAATGACACTGACCAGATATGACAAAACTGAAATATTGTTGAACAGATGATCTTTTCTATTATCAATAGCCTTTTAACATAAAAATATATTTCTGAAGGAAGCTTATCATGTGAATTTCATTTTGAAGTATTACCGGTAGTCTTACGTTGAGAGACAAAATGTAATAACATTGCAATCAGATTTGATTATGATTTATGATTTATTGTGTTTAACGCCACTTTCAGCTATATCATGGCGACCAGTTTTATTGGTGGAAGAAGCTGGAGTACCCGGAGAGAACCACCAACCATGGGCAAGCAACTGGTAAACTTGATCACTTGAGGCTGCGAATTGAGTGCACCCTTTTTTGTAATTTACAAAGCCGGGAGCAAACCCACGCCGTATTGGTGATAGGCTTGTATGAGTTGTTAGGTAATCCAACTACCTAACTCATTGAGCCACTCGGGCCCTTCAACTTGCTGAAGACAGTCAGTATTTGGTAGAAAATACTCACCTGAAGGTCTTCTATAGAGGTCACAATTTGTTGGTCACATCCATAATCCACAAAAGATTTCCTCAATGTCATTATCTGATGGTCATTAAAGATTTTATATTACCAAGAGTAATGTTAAAAGATAAACATGGAAGAACTGTGATTTTAAACTAGTGTGTATAATGATTAAAACAAAACAATATATGTACCTTTGTTAGGATTAGATCCATATATCGTTAACATGAAATAATTTGTTTTTAATAATGCTTTTTCATATAAAATAATGTTTTAATTAGAGTACATAGGCATCTTAGGTTATTTCAATATCTGACACCCTCCCCTCTTTGTGGTCACGATCGCATGGTAGTTGGATTTATAACAACCTATGCAATCAGTGCCTATCACCACTAACGTTGTAAGTTATAATCCGGCTCATGCGAGGTGTACCCGATGCAACATCATGTGATAAAGTTTGTACGTGACTTGTGGCAGGTCAATAGTTTTCTCCGGTTTCCTCCACCTATAAAATTGACCGGCACGATATAACTGAAATATTGTTGAAAGTGGTGTTAAACGCCATAGTCCCTCCCCCTTCATTATAACCTGGTATGGCAATAAATGATGTAAGAATCTTTGAATGGTCTGAAGATCTTAAAAACTTTCACCTTCAAGATTCTCTGTGTTTATACTATGTATTACATTATAAAGGATACAGGTATATTAATTTTCCTTAAGAACATCACATTTTCAATCACATTTCCCTTTCCATAGGTATTCAATAGTGAATCACTGGTTTCCATGGAGTCAGTAAGGTGCTTTGTGGGTAGAAAACCTGACTGCTTTGATGGTAGTATTACATCAAGTCCTGTTTCTGTTTTAGCTAGAACCTCACATTTAAAAATCTATGAAAAAGAAAAACATTTTTTTCTAAATATATTCAGTAAAATAATCCAAAGGTAAAACCTGTCAGATGTGACCTTTGCAAGGAACATTGAAATAGGACCACATAAGGCAGTTGGTCACTAAGTACAGCTTTAACATTAATATGAAATGAATCGTGAAGGGAAATTAAAATTAAGGTCACATAATACATGTTATTGCTTAATAGAAGTGACCATTAAAGCAGTTGGACTGTATATAATTATAATTTATCAGGCAAATATGTTACATGAATTCAATTGAGAGTGTAAAATATTTTTAAAGCTGAAGATATCAAAAGCCAGTGCATTTTTTTTTTACTAAATTTTTGTGTGTTCAAAATACAAAAAAAATGTATTTACAAAGACATAACATATATTTTGAGACATGCATCTTGTCTTTTAACCAATAACAAGATGAACTGTGAGCTAATGCTCACTTATGATACCCCTGCTCTTCGGCAAACAGGAAGTAGGAATCTGACGGGTCAAAAAACGCTTCCCACGATATGGGGTACCTATATGAAGCTTGTGACCAAATATCAGATTTCTGCCATCAATAGTTGCTGAGAAAAATGTGACTAAAAATGGGCATATACAAAATGTATGTTCAATGTGTATAAAAATCAACAGTCGGCAAACAGGAAGTAGGAATCTGATGGGTCCAAAAACGCTTCCCACGATATGGGGTACCTATATGAAGCTTGTGACCAAATATCAGATTTCTGCCATCAATAGTTGCTGAGAAAAATGTGACGAAAAATTTGCATATAATTTTCAATGTGTATAAAAATCAACAAAGTCGGCAAACAGGAAGTAGGAATCCAACGGGTCCAAAAACGCTACCCACAATATGGTATACCTATATGATGCTTGTGACCAAATATCAGATTTCTGCCATCAATAGTTACCGAGAAAAATGTGATGAAAAATATCTTGGACGACGGACAGAGGTAAAACAGTATACCCCCCTCCCCCTTCGGGGGTATAAAAAGTGAGATATTTCAGTAAATGATATCCATGCTTACCTTCCCTATTGTTAGATATTACAGTAAATGATATCCATGCTTACCTCCCCTATTGTTAGATATTACAGTAAATGACATCCATGCTCACCCCCCCCCCCCCCCCCCCTATTGTTAGATATGACAGTAAATGATATACATGCTTACCTCCCCTATTGTTAGATATTACAGTAAATAATATCCATGCTTCCCCCCCTATTGTTAGATATGACAGTAAATGATATACATGCTTACCTCCCCTATTGTTAGATATTACAGTAAATAATATCCATGCTTACCTCCCCTATTGTTAGATATTACAGTAAATAATATTCATGCTTACCTCCCCTATTGTTAGATATTACAGTAAATAATATCCATGCTTACCTCCCCTATCTTCATACCATCCATACTCTGGTCCTCTTTTGTACCAAATGAATGTTTTGTGTCAATCTACAGAAAGAAATAAAAACATCAAAAATCATATTGCACATGTAAGAAGGAGAGTGTTGTAATCCCATTAAACAGTTTAATCCTGCCACATTTTGTGCTTGCTCAAAGCCAAGACATGGATTTCCATACCCAGATGTTTTTTGGGGGTTCAAGACGAGAGAGGTGGTTGTTCATTTTGTTGATATTGGTGGCATTGTTGACCATCAATGTTTAAACTTTCTTTCCATAACTTGCTATTAAGTATTAAACATATAACACATTTTAAATTTCATTTTGTCTCTCTCGGATTCTAGATTTTGCTCTCCTCTAATATATCAAATTATAATGAAATCACAATTTCTGAAAATACTGCATTAAATTCACCCATGTGTTACTACATAAATGAGTTAAAACCAACGAGGAAAAATGTAATTAGTGCCGAAACTTCTGAATATATTTTGAAATGTATGAAACATATTTGAAATTTCTTCTCTTTATATGCCATCATTTGTAAGTTTTTCTAACATAATGGAAGTATACATGATCGTCATAGAAACACTATCTTATACAGTGAAACCTGTCTAAACCAAACCTCATTAGAACCAGCTTTTGAGTTTGTAATAAACAGATGTTTGGTTTATACAGGTTAAATCATCAAAGCCCCACATTGGAACTTTATTTACAGATTGATTTATACAGGATTTTGATTTATTCAGGGTTGGGTTTAGACAGGTTTTACTGCAAATCAGGGCTTTCAATATGTTTCAAGTCTACCAGTACTTCACTATTTACAGGCGGAACTTTTTATTAAAATTTGAACAATTTTCATGAATATCTTGTACAACACTCTTTAAAATCAGGAGGTACCAAAGACCATTTTAGGCGGGTAAAAGTACCTGGTATCGCCCCTTATTGAAAGGCCTGCAAATGGTTGATTTTCAGCTGATACAAACTGTTTCTTATAGAGACAATAGCTTATACAAAGTTAAGTTTCATCTGACACATACTTAAAGGGGAATTTGTGGTAGTGCACACCGACAAAATTTGTGGGTGGAGCTTATCATCAAAAATCCCCGTTGATATGAACAGCATATTTATGAAACTGTATGTCACATGACCAACGTGACCAATGTCACATACCTCAGAAATTTAAAGAGATTTTTGTAGGTTTTAGACTGATGAAGAATATTATTTTTAATAAGACTAAAAGTTTCGTAGGGAGGAACACTAGTGAACATGCCTGTCAAATATTTTGCTCCAAAAGTAACTGTGAAACTATGTATCATTGATTTTTCCTCTTCGAGATAACCGTGGTCAAAATAATGAACAATCTCAATGTTTGCTCCACCCACAGCTATTTATACCCACGCTCCCGGTTTAAGCTACTTACTATAAAAGATAAAATCATTTTCTTATCCTCTTCTGACCAGGATAAAACTTTAGCTTTGACAACCTGACCTAAGAAGAAAACTTTCTCTGGAAATTCAATGTCTTCAGTACTCAAATATTTCTTTGGAACCCATCCCTGCAAATGAAATCACAAAACATGTAATTACCTTTATTAAGTTTTTCAAATGGAATTCTTGGAAAAGTTGACAAAATTTTTATATGTATATAAGATTCTTCCTAAATAATACAGGGGTCGTCTTGGTCGTGATTGTATGGTAGCTGGAATTACAACTACCTGTGCAATCAGTGCCTATCATCAAAAGTTGTGAGTTTGAATCCCGCTCATGGCGAGGTGTACTCGATACAACATTATGTGATAAAGTTTGTCATTGACTTGCGACAGGTCGGTGGTTTTCTCCGGGATATAACCGAAATATTATGAAAGTGGAGTTAAACACCATAACTCTAACCCTAAATAATATAATGCAAATTTATAAACATTAGGTACCAATTTTCGGTGCTCCATAAAACTACATACAGATAACTACACTTCAAATTTATAAACATTAGGTACCAATTTTCGGTGCTCCATAAAACTACATACAGATAACTACACTTCAAATTTATAAACATTAGGTACCAATTTTCGGTGCTCCATAAAACTACATACAGATAACTACACTTTTTATGCATATTAGCTGCCTTTAAAGAAGGTATAGGGTCAAAAGATAAATTCAGTATTTCTAAATAAACTTTTTTTTCTCTGTGAGCCCCTACAATACACATCCTTTAATTTAATATTAACTAGAGGCCCACCTTAGTCTGTATAGATCACATAGTTATAAACTATCAGCTTAATTATCAAATAACCCTATCTGTGTTAGCGGTAGACATTTTTTTTTATTAGCCACTGTGGCTAATGGGTACTAATTTCTTTTAGCCACACTCAATTTCAGTTAGCCACACTAAATATAAACAAAGAGCATAAAACAGTTGAAAGTTCAAAGCTTTATTATTTAATTAACTAACAATAATAATTCATATATTATCATGATAAACAACAAACTTTGAACATTAGATAAACAGAACATTCAATATTCGTATGATTTTGTTGTTTTTTGCTGTGTGGGGCTGGCGTTGGCGTTGCCTAAAAAGGATAAAATAGACCCTTGACGCTTGGCGGTATCGGGTCCATTTGCCCTGGGTCCGTTCACCCTACAAGTGGGTCTGTTTGCCCTGATTATTAAGAATGATATCGGGTCTTTATAAGCCAACAAACAATCCATTGGACCATGTTGCACAACAGAATTAAAACATTACAGCTTCTATACTATGCAACTTTGTTTTTTAACTTGAACATTATGTTAATAGTTTGTTTAAACTATCTTTGTTATATTTATTACTTTTTTAATAAAGTATAATGGACTACAGACTCTTGATTCACTCATCTTTACCTGATTTACTAATTTCAAGGACACATACATTTTCTACAGACCCTGGATTCACTCATCTTTACCTGCTTCATTCATTCCATGAACTAAAACGTTTAACTTAGTTCATTATAGAAACATACACTTTAGCATACCAATTATTTTTAATATCCTACATTTTCTACAGACTCTGTGGATTCACTGATTCACTTATTCCAAGGACTAAAATGTTTAACTTTGCCCATTATCGAAACATACAGTCCGTGGACATATACATGTATAAGTATTTGTCACTTTCGTTAAAATACAGTATATAGCAAATTTGACGACAAAAAAAAAAAATTGTCTTTAAATCATGCTAAAATAAAGGAAATCTAACGGAAAATCATGCTATAATAAACAAAAATCTTTAATATTTCTGCTTATTCTGCTGCAAATATTATCAAAACCCGTTTAGAAATGACTTCAAAATAAATTTTTTGAACAATGTGGTTATATGAAATATATAGCGTAAATTCGAGTGAGGAATACCTATGTTCATTGACTGTACACTTTAGCATGCCGCATATTTAAAATTTCTCAATTTAATATTTATAAGCAATCAAATATCACTTATTTTTCTATTATTTTTGATACCCTACATAATTAAAATTTCTCAATTTAATATATATAAGCAATCAAATATCATTTATTTTTCTATTATTTTTAATACCCTACATAATTATAATTATCAGGACGAACGGACCCAGGGCGAACAAGTATCAGGGCGAACAGGGAATTAGGGCGAACGGACCTGGATTCACGCTTTGCCATGCTTGACCTTCACGTTGTGATATAATTTACTGATTTTAGATTCAAGCTTAGACAGAAGGACAGACAGAATAAAGCATAATTTAGGAAACCAGTCAGTCGGTGACTAAATTCGAAACCTTTTCCGGAATGGGACCTGGATAATGTTATTTCAACTGAAAAAACTACCGTAAATAATCAATTTGACCCGCTTTTTAAAATCATTTTGGATATTACACATCGATCAAATCATTGTCTATAACGCGTTTTATTCGAAGTTGACTTTCTACATAATAAAAGATCGTTGCCAGATGCACGCTCTAAAAGTTTTTCGTTCGCCAGTGTGGCTACTGCCACACAAATTATGCTCGCCACACTACCGTTATATTCGCAAAATGCGACGTGGCGATCGTCTACCGCTAACACAGCCTATGATGGTTTATGTATGTACATTGGTTGGGGGATGTGGGTTACTGTCATGGTTACGATCATATGGTAGTTGAATTTACATCTACCCATACAAACAGTGCATATCACCGATTTCCTCCTGGTTGTACAGTTTCCTCTGCCAATAAAAGATATCTTGCAAATTTCCCATTTGTCCTCTTAAACATTTTCATGCAGTAGTGGCAAATATTTGATTTCTGATTTTCATGAAGAACAATTTTGAACTTTGCACAGTATCATTCAAGTTAAATTTTCATTTAGAAATATCAATTTACGAAAAGCTAATACACGACAAATGATGGATTCCAAGGGATTGGGAAAACTCACGTCAGCATTCGACCCTGGTGAGCTAATAATTACCCCTTACTTTTACAATCCTGAATAAATAATAAGAATCACACAATATAGTAAATAACCAACATTAAATCTCACATTCTCCTTAGTTCCTAATGATAACCTCCTGGTTACCCAGTCTTTGCTTTAATTTTTTTCACCTACTTGTCTGAAAGCCAAATTTAGAAAAAAGTTTTATTTATTCAAACAAATTCTTTTATAATTTTTACTTGTCCTGGGCTTCAGGCAAATGGGTTAGCGTGAAGACTGGCTACCTCCCCTTTCCTTACCTTCATTTCATTATAAAAGACTACAAGAACACCACTTTCACCGATTTTAGCGATAAATCCTTCCACTTCTAATCCAGGCCGTAGCTGATCAAACTCTGTGAGTATAGGTAACTTGGTATTCAGTAACATCTTCTTGTGTGTTAATATCACATTGCGTTTTCTTTTGTCAACTTTTAAAACCTAAACAACACAAAAAAGTAATTAAATCGGCTAATTTCTTTGTACATAAAAGGTTTATAAATGTATGTGGAGATTCGTTTGGGTCAAAATACAGTAGATTTATTAACAAGTGTTCATTATAACAATGTAATAATTGATTTTAATAAGTAGAGGCTCACTTGAGACTGTATCGCTCAACAGAGTATTCATATGCAGTTTGTGTTCAATGTTCAATAAAGTCTAGATTTTAAGAAAACTTATAATATCCATTTTTACATAGGATGTGATGTTCAACTGTAACCCATTAAAGTGGGATTTCAATGAAAAAAAAAAAAAAATTGCCTATGGCCGACACGTTTGTTAATGGATCGGGACAAAATGAGTAATCTTTATAAAGCATCATAAAAGATGAGGAAACTCGACGACATATGAAGGCTGTGAACACAATCCATTCAACAAAAAAACACATTAAAATTGGATGAAAAATAAACAAGTCTGTTTACCTTTCAAATATGCAAAATTTTAGAATCTGGGTCCCTTTTATACACCTTATCGAAATAAAATAGCAAAAAAATTTATTTGACTCATCAATAACTCATAAAGATGAACACTTTGCAATTAACTGCATTAAAACTGGATGAAATTTATAAAACAAAAAGTGCACATTTTTTAATTCCCCCTTTTATGTCAAAAGTAGTAATAGTTACAATATAATGTTATGCACATTTCTAAAAGGAATGCATTAAAAAATCCTCATCAAAAACAAATGAACAATGAATAATTTATATCCATATATATATATATATATATATATATGGACAAACCCTTTTATGATACATTTTGGCCTCTTGTTATTTGTGTGTGTACTTTTGATCAACAACAAAAAATATACACTTTGTATGGACTATCCAATGAACATTCCTACCAAGTTTCATTCCAGTGGTTTCTGAAAAGAAGATTAAAATGTAAAAGTTTACGGATGATGATGCCGTCGACAGATGACAATGGACACCAAGTGATTCAATACCTCACATGACCTTTTATGTGGGCTAAAAATGTTTAACAAAACATTCTACGTTATTGCTGAAATACTGCTAAAGTTGGCATTAAACACCAATCAATCAATCTGCTAACAAAAACAAATTACCCTGCATTTAAGTTGTTTCCCTTCTGTGAACGCTTTAGTGTCTCTAGATTTAAATGTTGAATTCGCCAGATGAATATTAGGTATTATGCCCTTTATGGTCTGTGACAGTTTAACTGCAACACCAGTCTCTACAAGCGAATGCACTGTACACTGAAAAATGAACATCAATTCATATTAGCATACCACTATTTTTTTATATAAATTTTAAGAAAAGAAAGAATAATATAATGAATATTTGAATACCTACCTCAACCAAAGCTCCAGGATTTATGTCGTGTAGTATAATACCATCTTTAACCTGAGCTCCAGGTTTTAAGTCCTATAGTTTTATACCTACCATATCCTGAGCTCCCGGTCTTACATCCTGTATTATAATACCTTCCTCAACCAGAGTTCCAGGTTTTATGTCCTGTATTATAATACCTACCCCCATCCAGAGCTCCAGGTTTTATGTCCTGTATTATAATACCTACCCCAACCAGAGCTCCAGGTTTTATGTCCTGTATTATAATACCTACCCCAACCAGAGCTCCAGGTTTTATGTCCTGTATTATAATACCTACCCCAACCAGAGCTCCAGGTTTAATGTCCTGTATTATAATACCTACCCCATCCAGAGCTCCAGGTTTTATGTCCTGTATTATAATACCTACCCCAACCAGAGCTCCAGGTTTTATGTCCTGTATTATAATACCTACCCCCAACCAGAGCTCCAGGTTTTATGTCCTGTATTATAATACCTACCCCAACCAGAGCTCCAGGTTTCATGTCCTGTATTGTAATACCTACTACAGGTTTCGTGTCCTGTATTGTAATACCTACTACAGGTTTTATGTCCTGTATTGTAATACCTACTACAGGCTTTATGTCCTGTATTGTAATACCTACTACAGGTTTCATGTCCTGTATTGTAATACCTACTACAGGTTTTTTGTCCTGTATTGTAATACCTACTACAGGTTTTATGTCCTGTATTGTAATGCCTACTACAGGTTTTATGTCCTGTATTGTAATACCTACTACAGGTTTTATGTCCTGTATTGTAATATCTATTACAGGTTTTATGTCCTGTATTGTAATACCTACTACAGGTTTTATGTCCTGTATTGTAATATCTACTACAGGTTTTATGTCCTGTATTGTAATACCTACTACAGGTTTCATGTCCTGTATTGTAATACCTACTACAGGTTTTATGTCCTGTATTGTAATACCTACTACAGGTTTTATGTCCTGTATTGTAATACCTACTACAGGTTTTATGTCCTGTATTGTAATATCTATTACAGGTTTTATGTCCTGTATTGTAATACCTACTACAGGTTTTATGTCCTGTATTGTAATACCTACTACAGGTTTTATGTCCTGTATTGTAATACCTACTACAGGTTTTATGTCCTGTATTGTAATATCTATTACAGGTTTTACACCCTGTATTGTAATACCTACTACAGGTTTTATGTCCTGTATTGTAATACCTACTACAGGTTTTATGTCCTGTATTGTAATACCTACTACAGGTTTTATGTCCTGTATTGTAATACCTACTACAGGTTTTATGTCCTGTATTGTAATATCTATTACAGGTTTTACATCCTGTATTGTAATACCTACTACAGGTTTTATGTCCTGTATTGTAATACCTACTACAGGTTTTATGTCCTGTATTGTAATATCTATTACAGGTTTTACATCCTGTATTGTAATACCTACTACAGGTTTTATGTCCTGTATTGTAATGCCTACTACAGGTTTTATGTCCTGTATTGTAATGCCTACTACAGGTTTTATGTCCTGTATTGTAATACCTACTACAGGTTTTATGTTCTGTACTGTAATACCTACTACAGGTTTTATGTCCTGTATTGTAATGCCTACTACAGGTTTTATGTCCTGTATTGTAATGCCTACTACAGGTTTTATGTTCTGTACTGTAATACCTATTACAGGTTTTATGTCCTGTATTGTAATACCTACTACAGGTTTTATGTCCTGTATTGTAATACCTACTACAGGTTTTATGTCCTGTATTGTAATACCTACTACAGGTTTTATGTCCTGTATTGTAATGCCTACTACAGGTTTTATGTTCTGTATTGTAATACCTAATTCAGGTTTTATGCCCTGTATTGAAATATTAACCTCAAGTCTTATGTCCTCTATTGTAATACCTACCTCAACTAGAGCTCCAGGTTTTACGTCATCTATTGTCCTGTACTTTTGATTCAATATACTTCTATAATAAAAGAAGAAAAAAAAACCCACATTATTTCTATCGTGTAATAATTCAACCTTAGAAGCATAACTCCAAATAGAACTCTATGATTGGCTACACAAAGTTCCAGTTATCAATTTTATTTTGTGATAAATTCCTTGGTCAAAACCACTTTCGTTTCTACGGTAAACAATATTGTCGACTTTGTAACACCCGTCTCGCTTATATGGTAGCAGCAATTATATTTCCCAAAGTAACAGTCCTCATTCAGAATTTTTGTGATAAATAAACTTCCAATTAATTCGTGTTATTTCATCATTTTAAATCTTATACTATTTTTGTTTATTAAAAAAAATATTGTTAAACCTTTTGGGGTTATGTTTACCTGTTGTCAATTTCCACAAAATAGGGTGATATTTTCCTACGCATTACGTCATTACAAACATGTAGGCTCTAAAGAAGTGGTTTGAAATATTTTTTCCTTTTTCGTGGTAGATAAGAATTATAAGGATTAAAAACTTTTTGTTTTGAATTTATCAATGTGTAAAATGGGCTGACGCACTCACAGATCCTTCAGATTTTTATTTAGCTTGAGAGTGCATTGCCCATTTTACACATTGATAAATTAAAAAAAAAATAGTGTTGAATCCCAAATGAATTAAGTACATCCTGTAATATCATATCCTATTTTAACCATGGCTCCATGATAGCCTATATAATGGTTACCAGATATTCCATGAAGTCACTCGCATGGAAAATTATTAACAACTTACTCATTTGGAGAAATTATTGATATTCAACATGACACTAATAAAAAATCTAATTTGCCTTACACTAGCATGGTACAACCTCAGAATGTTGAACACTGCTTGTTCCTATAACTGAATTATTTACTATTAAAATGGGTATCTACTGGACAAATTTTATAGAAGTCTTATAGCATTGGACTTCTTAAGTTATTGGTTTTTTTTATTATATGGACCACTTTTGTTTAAAGTGTTACAGAAAAACCATGAATACATGGTACACAACCAATTATAATGTACCTAGTATAAATTTCAGC
Source organism: Bathymodiolus brooksi (assembly GCA_963680875.1). NCBI lineage: Eukaryota > Metazoa > Mollusca > Bivalvia > Mytilida > Modiolidae > Bathymodiolus > Bathymodiolus brooksi. The sequence continues at coordinate 103,836,083 of OY804577.1, read as the reverse complement.
CCATTCCAGTGGAAAAAAGGCAAAACTTTTTTTGAAAATTACTATTTTTAGTAACAGTGACCATCTTTGATGTAGTGCTGGGCACCTGGATGCAATTTCAAAAGGGGGTCATCCTTGCCAAGTTGGATTTATTTTGTCCCAGTGGTTTTACAGGAGAAGAAATTGGCCCAAGATGGATGATGGATGCTGCCTGGCAACATAAGCTCACTTGACCTTAAAACTGATTTGCCCTATGGTAATTTTGAAATTTTCTGATATGACAGGTTTTTTGCTCGCATGGCTAAATACATCAGGAGCATGATTGTTTAGCACTACTACAGCTACATGTACTTTGGAAGACTTATTGGTCAACCTTCAACACTACACACTTACTGTCTGAGAGTGATTGAAACTTGACTGTCTATATAATTAAGGTCCATAACTCTACATCTGAAATATAAGATAGAATATGATTTAGCTTAATTGTAAAGTATCACATGATTTTTCCACATGTCTAATCCAAGATGGATGAATTTCAAGCAATAGTTTGGTATAACATTTAGTAATAATTGCTTGTTTGTGTTTCTGTGCCATTTTCAGTCTAACAATATTTCAGTAATTTCGTGGCAGTCAGTATTATTGATGGAGGGAAACAGAGTATACGTGGCAAGTCACTGACAAACTTTATCACATAATGTTGTATGGAGTACACCTTGCCATGAGCGGGATTGGAACTAACAACTTAAGTGATGATAGGTACTGAATGCATAGGTACTTGTAAATCCAACTACCATACAATTACGACGGTCCCTGTTTTACTGGTACATGAGGTAAATAAATACAAGTGACATTTTTTTTATCACATCAAATATATTTTAATGGAAGTTTTTGCTTCTAGGAATTGTTTTTTTTTTTTTAGCTTTTTTTATCGGTTATGTATGTTATAACCTTTAATCAGTTATATTGTCCATAATTGAGAAATATACATAGGATTGCATTAATTAGTTCAACCTTGCCACATTTTTATGCCTGTACCAAGCCAGAAACTGGATTTCCAACAGCATTTGTCGTGTCTGTTTTAAATTCAATTATTTGAGGTCAGAGGTGATTGTTCATTGTTGATATTAGTGGAATTGTTGACCATCACTGTTTAAACTTTTTTTCAAAACCAAGAGGAGAAGTACTAGTCTACTTGAGATTAAACCCTATTTTACCTATGTTTAGAGCCTTTCTTATATGTAGTATCCATATCTGTGATATTTTCATCACTCAAATTCTTCTTCTGCAAAAAAAAAGAATGAAACATGACAGTTTTTTAATGTAACTATGACAATGAGTTCATTGGTACATTTCAGGAAAAACTGGAATCCATGATCTAGGATTTGTGCCTACTTCTAGGCAAGGTCTAGATTTTTATCATTATCTTTAACAATTATGTACCTTAATATTTCAAAATCAAAATTGTCATCAAATTAAAATTATACATTAAAAAAAATGAGGGGAAAATATATAGCCATTAACCATCCATAGAGCAGTAATTGTTTCTAAGTCATCCTTTACAGGAAAATAAAATGCTTATCACAATACAATACATAGACCTCTTCTTCCTAGCATTGATATATTGACAAACTATGCTCTGTTACCCTTCTGGAGCAGCTGAGCTCACCCCTGGTTTTTTGTGGGAATCATGTTGCTTAATCTGCAGTTTTCTGTGTATTTTTATAAGATCATTATCTTTTTGTACTTTTTCTTTTGGCCATTGTATTACTTTCCTTCGATTTATGCCTTTGGTATCTTCAAACTTTGCTAACAACTGATAAATACATACCCCACATATGGCCTTTGTATCTCCCGGCAGTTTAAACAGAACGGATCCTTTCCATTTCTTGATGACCTCTGCATCCTCTACAATATGTTCTGCTATCAGCTGACCAAACAGACCCGTGCACGGTACTCCTTTATATTCTATTAGATGTGGTAGAGTAGTCATGACAACAGCTTTAGTGGATGGGTGGATGTATAAAATACAAGCTTTGATCTAAAACATAAAATAAACTTGTCAAAACGTTAGATTCATTGGTAAAATGTCACAGAAGGTAAACACCTGGGTTGAGGGTTGGCATTTTACTCTCAAGTGGAAAGCCCTCGCATGACTGCATCACTTCCATCAAGAGGAGAGGCTTGGCCAATAAAACCAGCTTTACCCCTCAACTTTTTATTGAGTTGCCTGTATCAAGCTAGGAAAGTCAGCGGTCATGTATATGTAAGTTAGAGGTGTCAACCTTGCCTCTGTTTCTAACGATTTTTTGTTATATTTTGAACTGTTCCAACGGTGAGGTATTCTTTTGTTAGATTTTGAACTGTTCCCACAGTGAGGTATTCTTTTGTTAAATTTTGAACTGTTCCAACGGTGAGGTATTCTCTTGTTAGATTTTGAACTGTTCCAACGGTGAGGGATTCTTTTGTTAAATTTTGAACTGTTCCAACGGTGAGGTATTCTTTTGTTAGATTTTGAACTGTTCCAACGGTGAGGTATTCTTTTGTTAGATTTTGAACTGTTCCAACGGTGAGGTATTCTTTTGTTAGATTTTGAACTGTTCCAACGGTGAGGTATTCTTTTGTTAGATTTTGAACTGTTCCAACGGTGAGGTATTCTTTTGTTAGATTTTGAACTGTTCCAACGGTGAGGTATTCTTTTGTTAGATTTTGAACTGTTCCAACGGTGAGGTATTCTTTTGTTTTTCATTTTATGACTTTTATAAAATTGTCTCTATATCTGTGCAAATAGTTGGATTAGAGTTATGAAGCTTAACGCTACTTTCAACAATATTTCAGTTATATCATGCCAGTCAGTTTTATTGGTGGAGGAAACTGGAGTACCAGCAAGGCAAACAGTTGTCATAGATAAATGTTTTATTAGTAACAAGGAAGAACAACTGACTGACCTGTCTAGTCTTAATAGCTTTCTCAGAAGTCATAGATAAATGTTTTATTAGTAACAAGGAAGAACAACTGACTGACCTGTCTAGTCTTAATAGCTTTCTCAGAAGTCATAGATAAATGTTTTATTAGTAACAAGGAAGAACAAGTGACTGACCTGTCTAGTCTTAATAGCTTTCTCAGGAGTCATAGATAAATGTTTTATTAGTAACAAGGAAGAACAACTGACTGACCTGTCTAGTCTTAATAGCTTTCTCAGAAGTCATAGATAAATGTTTTATTAGTAACAAGGAAGAACAACTGACTGACCTGTCTAGTCTTAATAGCTTTCTCAGGAGTCATAGATAAATGAGATCTATGTATACTGGCTTTATATTGTAGAAATTTAACTGTCACACCTTCTTCTGTTGCCTGAAAAAGTTACACAGCTCGTCTAATATTTCAACCAAATTTTTTAGCCAGAATTGTCATAATCACTACATTAATAGTACATTGATCCGCCATGAGACCAAATATCTCATAGAAAGATACAGTGTGTGTATATAAATTCTTTAAAAAAAAGTTCCACAAAATATTTTTGAAACCATATCGGCAGCGTAATGGTTAGCGTGCTCGCCTCGAGTGAGGTAGATATTGTGTTCGAGCCCCGGTCGGGTCAAGCCAAAGACTATAAAATTGGTATTTGTTGCTTCTCCCCTAAGCATGCAGCATTAAGGAGAAACAGCAAAGACTGGTGGATAGGAAGCAAAATAATGTGTCCAAGTGGAGCGACATGTCTATCCATGGACTGTTGTTTCAGTGAGCTAGCACTATAAAAATCCAACTCAGCATGTTGGTCTAGAACAAAGCGGATCCTTGTTGTGTGGTAGTTGGATATACATCTATCTATTATCTTATCCACAGTGACATCACATTATGGAATTGACCAATCAATGATTAGCAATTGAGATATGAAGAAAATGTTAGGAGGTGAAGCCAAGCATAATCCTCAGGATTCTACATAGACTTCAATGCAAATTAATTATTTTATATCTATCAAAAGAAGTTAAATATAGTGATTTAATTCAAAATGGCAGACAAATAAAAATGTAATGAATGATAGATTGAATTTTTCCTGATTTCTACATTTGTCACTTTTTGCTTTGGCAGTTGTTTTACAATCCAAGTGACATAAACAGGAAATGCAACTATCCAAGTGTTGACAAAACAAAGTAAACACATGATAAAATATTTGTTCAGCACCATTTTGAAAATAAAATTCTACAAAGATTTATCATTCAATATTAAACATAGATCATCTTCAAAGACTTATTTTAAGATTCTATAATCCTAAATACAAATCTTTTGTTAATACCAACCTTATCTACTGTAACAGTAATTTTCATTCCTGGTATCAAACTTCTGAATGGAATCTCCATGTCATCATTTAACTAAAAAGAAAATATCAATGTATTATTTTCCAGTGTGAAATCCAAATGAATGCAGCACTAAAGAATAAGTGCAAAGACTGGTTGGCAAAGAATCAGAATAATGTGTCTGATTAGAACTATATGTCTACCTGTAGACTGTTGTTTCAGTGATGATGATTTGATTTTTGGTGCTTAACACCACTTTCAGCAATATTTCAGCTATATCATGGCGACCCGTTTTAGTGGTGGAAGAAGCCGGAGTACCCGGAGAGAACCACCAACCATGGGAAAGTAACTGGTAAATTTTACCACTTGCGGCTGCAAGTCGAGTGCGCCCTTTTTGTAATTTACAAAGCCGGGCGCGAACCCACGCCGTATTGGTGATAGGCTTGTATGAGTTGATAGGTAATCCAACTACCTAACTCATTGAGCCACCCGGGCCCTACAACTACCTAACTCATTGAACCACCCGGGCCCTGTTGTTTCAGTGAACTATAAAAATGTAGCATAGCATGTTGGTCAAGTTGGTCTGGTACAAAGTGAATATAATCATCATCTCCTCATCAAAATGTAATTTGTTCTGGCCATGAAATAGCTGAAAAATGGCTCATTTGACATTTAACAACAATCACTCACTCCATAACTTTCAACATCTCATTAAAGAATGTATTCCCTAATCAGTTTAACTATTCAGTATTTCCATATAACTAAATAATCTAATCAAAAATTGTAAATTTTCCAAGCCAATGTTATCCTTTAAAACAGTGCACAATTATTACAGAAATTTGACTTTGGGCACAAACTGAAATTGTGCTGACTCATGTTTTTTTTGTGTTGGGTTTTCTCTGCTTTGAAATTTAAAACTGGTTGTGATTTCAAGAATATAAAGCAGACAGTATAAAATTAATGCAATCTTAAGAACACTAAACAAAGAAATATGTCCATAAGAATTCATATGACAGCCAAACATATTGATAATATAAACCGAATTCCAGTTTATTCAGGTTTCACTGTATATATTTTTCTTGTATTATATTTTTTATGGGAGGTGCATTTTTTAAGTCAAATATTTTGAGGAGGTATATCTGAAACTTACCTCAGTATTTGTCAGTTTATTTGGGTCTATGGTTATGCCAACTGTCCTAGATTCTCCACTTAACATGGCTAATTTATCCTTGCCTGTCTCTATCTTACACATTATAGACTGACCAACCATTAATGGATATCCTGTAAATAAAGGACATTATTATTACAATTACATGTATTCATCCTGTATATAAAGGACATTATTATTACAATTACATGTATTCATCCTGTAAATAAAGGACATTATTATTACAATTACATGTATTCATCCTGTATATAAAGGACATTATTATTACAATTATTTATCCTGTATATAAAGGACATTATTATTACAATTATTTATCCTGTATATAATGGACATTATTATTACAATTATTTATCCTGAATATAATGGACATTATTATTACAATTATTTATCCTGTATAAAGAGGACATTATTATTACAATTATTTAATCCTGTATATAATGGACATTATCATTACAATTATTTATCCTGAATATAATAGACATTATTATTACAATTATTTTTACTACAATAAAATCTTGCTTATCCTGCAATGGTGTGGAGTACTAAGAAAGTGTTATTTAGTGACATGAAAGCAATGTAGTCCTAGATAAGGATAGGTATGCGTTGTGTGGCTTAATTGAATTCAGTGGCCCAAATATTTATCCATGCATTATGAAAAGAAAATTTGACAATAATGTCAATTCCAACAATATCAACAAAACGAATAATCACCTCTCATCTAAGCTGAACTCACTGAACACAAAAAAGACCACAACATATGACTTTCAAAATCCAGGTCCTGGCTTGGGACAGGCACAAAAATATGGCAGGGTTAAACCAGTTAATGGGATGTATGCATGTATATTAAACAAAATCTCACCATCATTAAACACTTGTATGTAACGTTCAGCATCGTAATTGTTCAAGAAGGCCCTGACACTCTTGATACCTAAATCTACAACATATCCATGGTCCTCCTGACTGGCTACACTTCCAAACAGTACCTAAAATACAACTGGTTATATAATCAATCTGCAATGTCCAAGACTCTCACTACTTCTAAACGGGGTGCAACTCTTTCAGAAGGCTGACAATGAAAAGTTGTAATACTATGGTGTTAGAGGATGTGCTAGGTTGGGCTTATGGTGTTTAATGCCACTTTCAACAATATTTCAGTTACAAAATGTATATCGTGGCGGTCAGTTTTATTGATGGATGAAACCGGAGTACCCGGAGAAACCAGTGGCCTGTCACTGACAAACTTTATCCCATAATGTTATATCGAGCACACCTCGCCATGAACGGGGTTCGAACTTACAACTTTAGTAGTGATAGGCACTGAATGCATAGGCAGTTGTAAATCCAACTATTATAGGATCACGACCATGACGGCCCCTCTATGGTGTTAGAAGATACATTTGTTTGGTAAATACTTTATGTTGTGACATTTTTCCATTTGATCTGTACACATTTTATTTGTTTTGACGTATCTTTTTTAATGCACTACTTAATTGGCCTGGAAATTTTGACATGTGGCAAGACAAAAAAGACAAACAACGGTCAACAACACAACACTACCGTACACAGAAATCTTAAGATCCAGCAACATGACCCCACTAAAAAGCAAAAATTGAACTCTGGTGCTCTGGAAGGGTGAAGCTGTTCCTGCTCCACTAGTGGCACCTGTTGTGTTAAGCTAAAGCAAAGTCGTTGTGATACAAATTCTGTTCTACTACAACAAACTATATATTTGTAACCTCGTGGGTGTCATCGTGGTCGTGATTGTATGGTAGTTGGATTTAAAAATTCCTATGCAATCAGTACCTATCATCACTAAAATTGTGAGTTCGAACCCTGTTCATGGCGAGGTGAACTAGATACAAAATTATGTGATGAAGTTTGTCAGTGACTTGAGACAGGTTGATGGTTTTCTCCGGGTACTCCAGTTTCCTCCACCAATAAAACTGACCGCCACGATATAACTGAAATGTTGTTGAAAGTGGCGTTAAAACCATAAAAGCCAAACCTAATCTACTACCACATTCCTTCATTACTTTCCTATGAATCAAATGGTCATAATTATTCTAATGTTCACAATCATCATTATATAAGGACCTTTTTTAAAATTGTCTATCTTTCCATATTTAATAATTCTTTTATCCACCATTATGAAGAAATATTTTGTTTAATGATTTTTATTGTGCATGTACCTAAAGCTACTTTTATCCACCATTATGAGGGGTCGTTGCGGTTGTTGGATTTACAAATACATGTGCAATCAGTGCCTATTGCCACCAAAGTTGTGAGTTCTAATTTCCGCTAATGGGGAGGTGTATTCGATACAACATTATGTGATAAAGTTTGTCAGTGACTTGCAGCAGGTCTGCAGTTTTCTCTGGGTACGCCGATTTCCTCCACCAATAAAACTGACCACCACAATATAACTGAAATATTGTTGAAAGTGGTGTTAAACACCATAGCCCTAGCCCTAACCCCCATCATTATGGAAATGCTGTTCTGATTTTGTACAGGCACAGAAGACATTTTAATATTTTTTTACCAAATTAAAAAAAAAGTTTGTAACTTATAATGTATTATTAAAATTGCAGAGTTCTCGAAAATTGTCAGTCCTGGTGGTCTTGACCACCAAAAATCTGGATGGTCTGATAATTCCATGTGTAGTAGAAGTCCCAATATCTGATTGAAATTTCACTGCATTTTGAAATGTTTTTTAATTGGAATTGGTTATGATCAGTGTAAAAGCAAGGGCTAATCCAGGAAGTAAAACAGACCACAAATTCTGAAGATAGCACTGTTGAGACACAATAAAAAGTTTTCATGAAAATACAGGACCAATAAATTTTCAGTAGGACTGACATATTTTCAGTCTTGGTGTCTACAGGCAAAAAAAGATTTTGAGAGCTCTGTAATTGAAATTCTCACCACTCCGTCCCTGATACTGGATGGTTCAAATGTCTGGTTAATATGCTTAGGATTGACTGACAGTTTGATACTGCTATTCCCTTTCTTAGTTTGAGCCACATTCATCACTTTACATGGCAATACTGTCCCTATCTTAAAAATCTCATGTAAACTATGAACATCCTACAATAAAATATAGATAGATGAGTCACATTCCCCACTTTATGAAGTAGAGGTCACTATTGTCATAACACAATCCACTAACCGTCACGTTTACATTTGGTTTTTTTTAAATAGATTATCAATGTGCTGCGATCAAGTTGCTGACATTTTCCATATTCATAGCATTTTGACTTTAGCAACTTACAGTACAGAAAGGGACATACCGTGATCAATCACCGTGATAGTGGTCATGTCTAGGAGAGTGATGGGGATTAACAATTTTAATTCATGTCGGTGATCAGGGGGCAATAAAACACCAGGTGTTAGTTAATCTTGTATAATCAAGTGTGTCGTTTTACAGGTAAACTAGTCAGATAAGATGTACAGGTGAAATTACGTTTTTATATCGCCTATTTTTTTTTCAGGTACTGTCTCAGATTCCCCTCAGAATTAAAAAAAAACATTTTTATTTCTTTCCTCAAAACGTAAAACATCCTTCAACGTAATCCCGGGAATGAAATCCCGAGATCGAGAAAATAGCACGAGAACGGACAGTTCATTTGAATTGATGAATAAAATGTAAATAATAAATGATTATTCAACTTCAATTCAGTGAAATCATGGGTTGGGCAAATTTGTTTCAAAGATTGTTAACCGTGGCTGTGTATTGCGTATCTACACCTAGTATTTTATTGACACGCGTACACGTGACCTGGCTTGTGCACAAATGAAGTTTCATAAACACATGCACGATTTGTTACGTTTTAAAGCGTATTTCCAGTTCAATATTACATTTTAGTTCACTAATATTTTTTATACGTTCAGTAATTTTTAGTTCACCTGGCCATAGGCCATGTGAGCTTTTGTCATGGGTAGTCGTCCGTCCGTTAGCTTTTCACATTTAAATCTTCTTCTCTGAAACCGCTGAACAGAAATCAGCCAAACTTGCCAGAAATGTTCACTGGATGGTCCTCTACCAGATTTGTGTTTTTGGCGCTGATCGGAAATCCAACATGGCTGCCAGGGCCCATAATGTGTTCTGATTGGTCGAAATTTAAAAAATCTTCTTATTAGAAACCACTAAGCCAATTGAATTGTGACTTTGCAGGAATGATCATTGGGTGGTCCTGTACTAAACTTGTGAATCATTTGCCGATCGGAAATTCAAGATGGCCGCCATGACTCGACTTAGTTTAACATTGGACCCTATGGGAATTTCACATTTTCATCTTTTTTTCTGAAACCACAAAACAGATTTGAACCAAACTTGGCAGAAATGTTCATTGGATGGTCATATACAAGATTTGTGTTTTTGGTGCTGATCGAAAATCCAACATGGCTGCCAGGGCCTATAATGTGTTCTGATTGGTCGAAATTTTAAAAATCTTCTTGTTAGAAACCACTAAGCCAATTGAATTGTGGCTTTGCAGGAATGATCATTGGGTGGTCCTGTACTAAACTTGTGAATCGTTTGCTGATCGGAAATTCAAGATGGCCACCATGACTCGACTTAATTTTAACATAGGACCCTATGGAAAAAATGTTTAAGTCTTCTCCTCTGAAACCAGTAAGTCAGTTTAAAGCAAACATGGGATGAATGGTCCTTAGGTGGTCAACTTCCAAAATTGTGTTCGGTGATCCCGATCTCGGTTCAAAATGGCTGCCGTCAGCAGACATAGTTTTAACATAGGACCCTATGGGAAAATTGTTTAAAAGTCTTCTCTTCTGAAACCAGTCAGCCAATTTAAAGCAAACATGGCATGGATGGTCCTTGGGTAGTATACTTTCAAAATTGTGTCCGGTGACCACGACCTCCATCCAAGATGGCTGCCATGAGCAGACATAGTTTTAACATAGAACCCTATGGCAGTATGGGATTTGAATAGTAACTTAGATGTATTCAGCATGCAGACATTCTTAAGAGGACTTATTTATGTCAGGTGAGCGATACAGGCTCACCTGAGCCTCTAGTTTTTATTTTAATCTTCATAGAAAACCCTTTTGGTTGTAGAAATACGTACTAAATAATTTTTATACGTTCAGTAATTTTTTTTATTTTAATCTTCATAGAAAACCCAGTTAAAACTCTTTTGGTTGTAGAAATACGTACTAAATAATTTGTATACGGTCATTGAAGAATTTGATTAAAAATTAACGAAACAAATATTTATAAACAGATCGTTCAAAGAAGTACTACATGTCCAAAAGTCACTAAATTTACGGATATATTTTGGAAATTAGCACTAATCTGCAGAAAGCTTAGAAACGTGAAAGGAAATAAAGAATTAACCTTTATCATGATTTTACCCCTACAAATGTTTGACATTACACAGTATCTGACCAAAATCAAATGTCACCAGTTTATTTATTTATTCAAATTCAAATCTTATTGGCTTTCAACCCAATAGATTTGTGACAAAATACAGCCAAAAAACCCCCAAAGTTATAGGTTTTTGTTTGCAATTTTAAACAAAATTATTTTCATCTATAACGGAATTACGTAACAAGCCAAGTGTGTAAAACAGTTTACTTGAATTGTTAATTTTTTTCAATACGAGAGGTTAAAGTCCAAAACACAAAATAAACCAATAATCAATTTGAAGTCTGCTCTTTACCAACTAAACACTACAAAACCCGCGCTTGCAAAGTCCGTGCTTCAAAACCCCACTCCTGCGGTTTAACTTATAAACAAAAAATACATTTATGAAGTAGCCCGTATTTACGAATAATTCAATACATACTGAATTCGACCCAACAGAAGAAAAAAAATGAGAAATTAAAATTAAACAAGATAAAGTTCAGTTGCGGTTTCAACAAAATTCTTAATATAGAACTCGAGGTCATAAAGTAGAACTTTCTAAAACAAACGAAAACGATAACTAGACAGACATTCTTTGGCAATGAAAAGCAACAAACAGTCAAATATTAACAGCAAGAGGATACAAAATTAATTGTCAAAAATACATCCTTCAGTAGCAATAATTACGGCTTACGATATTAAAAATCAACAGGTAGAACAGGTAACGCTAATCTCTTAATTGGCGGTAAAATATCAATCGGCCTAGAGCAATAAAATTTAATCCCCACCACCTTGTTTTATGGTCCTTTTTAGGTCTATCACAGTGGGTTTATGTCCGTGATGATATGTCTAAAGGATTAAAAATTATGTCTCTCGGAGTGATCAATCACGGTATGTCCCTTTCTGTACTGTATTACAATCAAAATGCTCATAAAATAAATCAGTAACCGGTATGTGTGTAAATATAACCAGCATTCCTTGGAAACTATGTCACAGAAAGACAACAATTTACAAAAGTCAAAATTATTTGATGGTTATCGTTAGTATGTTTATGGGGGGGGGGGGGGGGGGGGGGGGAAATGAATGTGTAAACCAACAAAATGAACATTTTAATGTTTGTATGCACAACAGTCCTGCATAAATACATAAAACCACTTAGGAATTATGTCCATAATTTGTCAGACAATATGCATATATGCAAATTAAAATATATCTGGAGTTTTATCACAGCATTGTTTATATAGCCAATTAAGGATATCATATTAGAATACAGTAAAACCTGCCTTAAAAAAGGCACCTCTATATAAATAAATCACTGTCTATAAAGGACAGTCTCATTTTTTCCATTCAATGAATAGTGCATATAATTTGACCCTGTATATAAGAGACAACTGCTCATAAAGGGCACATTTTTAGGTTTTATATTCAGATTTAACTGTAATTAATAAATTTCTACCTAATACATTTTTGTACTATTTTTCTGGTCATTGTCAACTTTCCACTATTTTAGTGGAAGGCACACATCATACTTACTAAATCTTCCATTCCCTCTTCCTCTCCGTGGCTCGCCAACAATCTCAATTGGTCATGGTAAGCATCAGAGATTTCAGTTATGGGCACAATACCAGTTACACCATTAGGTAAACTCAGAATCATGTCATATTCATGTACTTCTTTTACACACCCTAACACCAACATATCTGTAGTGGTTATCTATAACATAGAAAAAATGTTTCAGCCCAGAAAACTAGGCAAATTATTAACATAATTAGGTGTTGCTAGAATTGTCAATATTTCCGGTATTTTCTCAAAGCTAGATTTATCAATACATTTACAGCCAAACCTGCCCATGCAGTCACCTCTATTAAGCAGTCACCTGTATTGAAAGGCCACCTTTTTTGTCCTGTCATAGAACATTTCACATGAATTGTACCTCTGTTAAGAGGCCACCTGTCTTGTAAGGCCACTTTGTCTTTGTCCCAAAGGTGACCTCTTAATACAGGTTTGACTGTATTTATTGTTAATTATATCCTGGTAAATCAGGTTTTATACTTATCGGTACTTTGGCCATTTTTTCTAAGATATCTATCTCCAAGTGATATTTTCAGTATTAACGAACTCCCTCTGATAATGAAAATATTACCGGTCAGTATGACGTCAAACATATTATGATGTTACCAATAAAAACAATAAGAGCTAATTTGAAGATCTCAACATACATTATCACTTGTAACACAGGCCATCCTATAGCAATACCAGTGATAATGTCTGTCACAACTTTCAAAACTGCCATTATTTTATATATATCACATTGACTGAAACTGACAGGTCAAAAATTTAGAATTTAAATTCCCAATGTTCATATCATCTTTGTAAAGAGTGAAATTGATTAAAAAACAATTCAATAAAAAAAATTATATACATAAAAAAGATTTACCAATATTTTGAAGGAATTGTATGATTGCATGATTTCATAATTGTCAGTGTTTCAAGGAACTGATGCTAGAATTGTTAGAATATATTTATTGAATTGAATTACATTACAGGAAATGATTGTAGCATAGTTACATCAATTATTCCTTAGTAAAATAAATACACAATGCCAGTTATATATTGAAGAAATACAACCTATATTTTGGCGATTTTAAGCTATCAAATTATTAAACAAATAACTATATACTGTTACAAAAATAAAAGAACATTACAAAGCAACAGCCATGTTTTCCAATAAAATACCATCCAGTAACAGTAATATGTGCATCATTGGGAACTGGGACTGAAAATCTGTATCGACAGATCTGAAATAAGTGGTCAATTGTTTTATACAATCACTTTTCCTTTTCCCAAGGATAACCGTTGAATACAAGTTTGACTGTATGTGCTTCTACATACCTTGACTGAAAGTTGTTGAATTTCACCGGTATTAAAACTAATACTTTTTGGTGTAACTTTTTGTTTCTTTTGTTTTTTTGCATCTTTTGTTTTATCCTTTCTTTCATTTTTCTTTCTTTTACGACCTCTCTCTGCTTTAGAGTCATTTTCTTCAGTCTGAAAATAATAGAAAAAAACAAAGTCACATACAGTGCTCCCTCTGTCTATCGCCCCCGTTTTATCATCAAAATTCTCGTCTGTCCCGATTTCCCCGATTAAAAATACCCCGCTATACTGCCAAACTCAGCTACCGCCATCCGCCACAGGTTTTCCGACACAAAAGTCATAATGGTAATTATGGAATGTCAAGAATGGCCATCGGACACGGTCATTGATCTCATAGTTGAGGATCGGAACAGGTTGTTTTGATTAAAATAATTACCTGTATTTACTTTTCTAGTGATTACTTACTTTTAATCCTGAGCAAAAATTGTAATTTAATTAGTTATCATAAAAATGTTGCCCTTGAAGAGAAAGCGTAATTTATTAGACAACAAACAGAAACATGAAATTATAAGTTATGCAAAGGAAAATCCAAAATTAACACAACAACAAATTGCCAATAATTTGACAATTAAATGGGATCTTCCGATAAAATGAAGGACTGTTGGAGATATTTAGAATCAATTCTAATTTATTTATTTATTAAACATGTATTATTTATACTTATGTCTTTGTACAAGTGCAAAATGTATGTCAGTCGAGTTGAAACAATTTGAGAAAGATTATCTTTCCATTTGATCACATGACTTCCGGTTTTCAATGTCCCTCAGTTTATCGCCAAACTTGTTATACCGCCAAACTATCGACTGCACAGAAGGCAGCAGTTTAACGAGGGAGCACTGTATATATAATTTTTTTACCATGATGGCAGGCGAGCAAAAAATGCATTGCCCAAAACAAGAAGTTTGCTAACAAACCAAGGGACATAACTTGTCAATGAGGTTGAGGTTTGTTAATGTAGCAGGAGATATTTCTTGTGAGTCTATTACATGTACATGTATGGAACAAAATATCATATATTGATCATGACAGGTTAATGTACATCATTCTGTAAGACTCACAAGTAAAGTAAATACACTTTATCAGTTATGATTTTACATTCTGAGTAATTCAATTTGTACAAGGCAGTCTGCAACAAAAACCACTAGCCCTAAGCCCCAGCCTAGTAAACATTTGCTTTAGCTATTAAAAATTCCATAAAATTTGCATATCTGATTCTCAAATATATTTTGATGGTGAACACATATTACTACAGGTTAACATATTCTATATAATATGCATAACATTCTTCAAGGTAATTTTGGTACAGGTGTGCAGCTGAAATTGCGAAAACACCTCAATGCATATATTGCTATCAAATGAAACCTGAATTTACTTGTTTTAACCTTTTCGACAACCTTGACGCCATTGGCTAGGGTGGTCTCAAGAAACGATGCTAGTCCGTCGGATGGGGACAATAAAAGGCTGGTTTGTGTAAGGGGAGATCAATGCCATGATCACATTAAAGACATCCGGAAAAGAGTAGACTAATGCCACTACAAGGACCGCTCTTGCACTCCCCAAAGTGAAGAGCAACATCACTTGTGTCAATCAACTATGAAGAAGTGATTCTAAAGTAAAATAACGTCTCAGTTCGGGGTAATGTCAGTTGGTTATTCATTCCAAACAAGTATCTCACTTTGTTGAAATAACAAACGGTGCTGTCATTTTCTGTTATATAAACAACTGTTAACTTTTCCTGTTATTTTTTAATTTGTAAACAAAAGTTCTGATTCCAAAAAAGAAAACACTCCCAATTGTCATTAAAATGTAGCCGTGTACATATAGAGATGAACTATGAAAAGCTTAAAAGAAGTGACAGGTCAGATCGTTTCCGTAGTTAAGTTTGACATTACTGTCAACGATTTTCTCTCCGTTGTTGGGGAAAAGTTTTTCAATGATTACCTAAGGATTGACACAAAAAGGTTTCCGATTTCTGTAAAATGAAATTCGTACATGTACATTTTGCAGCAGATCAAATGAATAAATTTCCGAACCGTGGAAGATACCAGATTGCAAACATTATAAGTTGACAGAATTTTCTTTATTGTTCACAACTTTCCACTTCGTCCGTGAAAGTTAACAATTTTAATAATTAAATCATAAAGAAAAAAAAAACACGTTTCTTTTCTAATATTTAGTAAATACTTGTGTATTACATGAAAACGTGTAGGAAACGTGTATTGATTGGCTCGATAAAAATAAATAATAGGGGAGAACAGTAAATTTCATTAGCTGTGTATTCATTGGCTACAAAAATGTATTTGGACCAATCGCTGTGCTCGCAACAAACCGTTTTCAACTAGAACAGAAGAGTTATCTACCGCTGAAGTTACAGTTTATGTCCGGTTTCGGTAAAACAACAATTTTTAACGGTCTTTTAGGCAATCGCCCAGACATTTTTTGTTGGGCCAGTGAATACCTAATTTGGAGCAGCTTTTGGTCGCCTGAATAAGATATTAGTCACATTTGGCGACTGAGCGACCGTCCATTTCAGGCACTGTGTACAGTGTACCTGAAATAAATCTTTGTCTTCTGAATTTTTCTTTATATCGTGATGGCCTTTCCTCTTCACTACTCCACCCCTAGGGAAATTTTCTTCCTCCATATAATATTACTACCTAAAATAAAAATGTATACTATATATTATTACGTATCTTTTATTTTATGTAAACTGTAACCCTCTTAAATAATAACTTACATGTAACAATGTGTATTAAAATATAGAATTGAATTCTGACAACTTTGCAAAATACAACACACAATTTCTGGATAAGCATACTGGTGTGCACAGTTAAACTCAGTTTGAAGACAATTTTATATTTTTACAGTTTTCTCATACTTAAGTTGGTGTAACAAAAATGCGGATTTGAGAACAATGAACATTTATCCCATTAAAGGACGTGATTATAATTATAGTCCAGTCAATCTATCGCTAAAATGGCAAAACATCAACAAAATTGCAAGAGAAAGTATTGCACTTGCTTTAACACCAGAAAACCATCGACATAAATCATATACTAAAAGTCTACCACGATTGCATTGGTGAATTTTGGTAAAATCTGTGTTTTTCATATAAAATCGCTGAAAACTGGAAAAATATTTTATTTTTAATACCACAATGATGACAATTACAATAGATGACCATATATGTTGTCAATAAGTCATGTTAAGTAATAGAATTAAAAAAAAATATAATTCTGTTATAGTCAAGTTTATTTTGGGGCAAAATCTATATTTTTTAATGAAAAAGTGAGGAAAACTGGAAAAGTATTTATTTTCCAAACCAGAAAGATAACAGTCATATAAATTTGTTAAAAGTTTGATTAAAGGTTATTTTGAAATAATTAAAGTGAACAAAATCACATTTTCATATTACAATTGAAGAAATTTTTAGAAAAAAATTGTAGATTTTATGACAAAACGCAAAAAATTGAGTACTTTTTTCTTGTCTTGATGAGAAGCATATTGAGTTAGTAAAATGCTTAAATTAATACTAGTAAACTATTTGAATTAATTAAATGATAAAACACGTTTTAGTAAATAATGGCATATATTTTGTGCCAAAAACTATATTTTTTGTGGGAAAAAAGCTGAATACTGTGATACTGAACTTTAGATGATTTCATCCTCACAATGTTTAAATTGCCACGCCTGTTTTATTGAAGTCAAAGTCCACACTATGCTGAATGAAGCTGGGCTTAAGAAGGATTAAAGGACCAATTTTGTCTGTAGTCTTAAAAATAAGTAAGATGACACCATATAATTAATTATCAACAAATCATGTGTGACTGTATACCAAAAGAAGAAATCCATGGTGAAAGTACAATATGCAGTTCGATCCGTTGGTAACGCTGGGTCTATAATACTATTTCCACAAATTTCACCGCTAATCATTTTTTTAAGTCAACTACTACGAATCCATATAGGACCTAGATATACGTATATTGTCGTAAAATATAAAATTTATATATACAAACTTTAGAAACAGGTAGAAAAGCGAGCGTTTACTCATACCGTTTCTTATTGTCGCTCTACATGAATGAGGTACCACACAATCTTTATTAGGTCCATGGAATAATAACATTGAAGTTTATTTGACTCCTTAATGAGTACTCAAAATCAGTCAATTGCAGGATAAAACACAGCATACACTTATCAAACACCAATACACCAGAAGTACACACATGAGCACCATCAACTCTTAATCAAAAAGGAGGCTACAGATGCTCCGAAAAGGTTACTGTAGCATAATTGTCTTGATGATGAATTCAATTTGATTGTCAAAATTCCATATTTCTCTAGTCTTTCTGAGCCTTAAGCTTCTGTTAATAAAGTAAAGGTAGGAAACGCAATCTCTGCAAGACCTCATGAGTTGAAACCTCTTACGGTACCCATGGTATAGAAATAGGTCTTACATAGCCATCTCCTGTTGGAGTGGTAAGATGCCACTTAAAGTGAGCATCTAATGGATTGTACAGGTCGAGTAGCATCATAACAAACGTATGTCATATTGGGACGCTTTAAAACTTTTCTAATTTATCATCATCAAAAAGTCAATTGCATATCTTCAATATTTCTCTAGCAATTGTGTATTGGTTTGAAATCACTTGGTTATAAATGATTGTGCAATGAGTTGATTACATTAACACTATACCCCTTTTCATCAAGACAATCGCCATTTCACCATAGTATAATCCTATTTCACTACGTTCAAACCAGTTGAAAATCATTTACTAAGAAAAAAATCACTTTTTTTCAAGCAAAAATTATTATATTTCCAAAATTATCAAGTTTTCTTTTTTGTGGATTTCCTATTTTTACATATTCTGTGAATAATTGCATCACTCTGATAAATAACAATAAAAATAAGTTGTCCTGATCACGACTCTAGTAAATGTTGTGGTTAAAGACTGATGTGATTTTGATATTGGGGACATTACGCTTATTAAAGGGCAAGAAATATTGAATAATACTGAAGGTGTAAGGCAGTGAAAAAAGAGTTTCGGATAAATACTGAAGGGTTCAGATAAGTGAAGTTTACGTTTGTCTGAACAGAGATGCAATATAAAATGTATGAAATATATACAAACTTAAGTAGTATCAATGAAATAATAAATTAATAACTTTTTCTCAGAGTTATGACCAACTCTACCGAAAGTCATGCACTTCTAACAATTTAAATTATTTCAATATCTGCAGATATTGTTAGATTTACACATACATTCTAATTGATGAAACCCTTCTCACATGCACAGGTGATCGTATATTGCTTACATAATACCCAATAATCAAGAATTTATTTCTTGGAGAAAAAGTTATGAAAATAAAAACAGATACGTAACGATAATTATACACCGACGAAATTCACGAAAGTTACGAGAAAATAGTCACACGATTTTCGTATTGGCAAATGCCTCAGGTTATATATCATCTTTAGTGAATATTCTTGAACTACTTGAAAAATACAAATTTGGAATAGTTATGGACAATGTGGACAACAGAGTTTCAAAGAAAGATTTGTCTATGGAAGAATGTCAACAGATGTGAACCGCAGTGACTGCATAGGAAGCCTCGCCATGTTCCCTTCCATATAAACGTTAGAAAAAAGAAGGGGCAATCAGAGACACTGACAACATTCGATGCACAAAGACACACGACGAAAACAAACAAAGAAAAAAAACACAACACAGAAAACTAAAAAGATGAGGAACGCAGACCCCACAACCCAGGTGTTCACGAAGGGTAAGCAGTTCATTCCCCTTATAAGACACCCGACATGTTGCTCATATAGTCAATGCATATTGGACATCACTATATGCGACAAACAGAAATAAGACATGAGCCCTCCTTCAAACAAGGAGGTAATGACGAACCGAACATCACTTTCATGCGGAAAACGTAGCGGACTTCACAACACCGAACCTACAACATAATTGCATAAGATAGAACAAAATGTTAAACATCTCTATAGCAAACAAACACAAACAACACAATACGACACTACAAACAACTGGAGGTAAAGACCCATACAAGAACAACACATAAAACTAAAAATATGAGAATCATGGACCTCACCAAAAGAAAAACGGGAGTGACTCTGGTACTCTCGAAGGGTAAGCAGTTTTTGCTTCTTATAAGACACCCGCCATGTTACTCATAGTCAAGCCCGGCTAAAGTCTTAACAGTGATAGAGCAAAGAAAAAGTCTACGTAAAAAGAAAAAGATACATTGTCATTTGAGATATTGATATTTAGTAACAGTCAATCAGAGTGTGATGACGACCGTAAATCTTTTGTAGCGGTGACTTTTTATGACATCTGTGAAATTAAATTTAGGATAAAATTAATATTTTGGAGTATTAAAATTGTTACTGAAAATTCAAATTTGCTCAACATTTGGAGACTATGATATTAATAAGACTAAAGTATTACATTTTCGGATGAAAAATAATAAAATTAAGTAGTTTTAAAGTCATCTGAACAGAATATTTGCAATAAATGTTTGATTTACCAAGGGAGATAATAACAAAAAACGCTTTCTAGGTTATATTGCTGAATTATTTGTATTTTATAAACTTAAATGCAAAAATTAATATACATTATCTAGAATAGCATATATTTAATTATGCAATATAACCTAGAAAGTGTTTTTTTTTATTATTATCTCCCTTGGTAAATCAAACATTTATTGCAAATATTCTGTTCAGATGACTTTAAAACTACTTAATTTTATTATTTTTCATCCGAAAATGTAATACTTTAGTTTTTGGAAATGAAAAAGACACACTTAATGTTGAACAGAGCTATATTTACCAACAGGACCATAAATTAAAGAAAAAGTGAAAATACAGTACTTATTAAAATCTGAAATCTGGAACTTTCAAAAAATTGTAGAAAAAATATCTGAGTTCATACATATATTAAGTATTATATATACCATGGATCTTATGAATTAGGCCATAATTAAAAATATGTTTGTTTGCCCGAATGCGGCCGACCCGAAAAAACAAATATTTTTTTTTGCCAAAAAAATCATAACTTTTTTTTTTTACTTCCGGTCTGTCAGAAATTTTCCGGTTCCCTACGATAAATTTGTTTTTAAAATTCTACATCATACCGATGTTTGAATAGTAAACTTGTAACACTTTCAAACGGTTTAGTGATCTAGTTCTTCTTCATTCGACTTCTCTCTGTGGTTATCTAGTCATTATTGTGAAATGGCAGACTACACGATTGCGTCGTCTGTCAATATTGAAACGGGAAACAAGATGAGGAATATTGTGTCGAACAGGTTATATCGTTTCAACAACAAACTTAACATGGAAAAGGTTTTTGACGAAGTCGTATATCCAGATGAATTGACAATGAAAAAAATGGACCATGTGGCCGTTACTGTCTCTGACAAAACTGGTCACACGTTTCAACCAGATTACGAAGAGCCTATCAAGTCGTACAGAAATTTGATCCCCAATTGAAATTTGTCACCTTTACCGTTCATAGAGACCTGGAAGATGAGGATGTCAATTATAACCGCCGCCACTAAAGAGTGCTTTTCAAAATTCATGCAATAAAGTCCCTGTAAATTTCAGTGAGGAAGCACCAAGGTTTACAGGTGAGTTTTTTGTTAGGGTTTGTAATGAGATTGTGTAAAGCTTCGTCAACTAATAAATGAAGTTTTGCCCACACACTTTCTCATTTTTTTTCTCCTCTATTTTTGACCTGGGAATTCGGGAAGGGGGGGCTAATGAGAAATATGTGTTTACTAGGGGAAGTGCTGCCCAATTTTTTTTTTCTTGGAACAAATTTGAAAATTGTAAACATTAAGGCACATCAATATAGTCCACGATGTTAGACACCACTCAATATTCAATGGCTCTATATTTCTATATGTATGGTGCATTTGACACCAGTCTGCTTAAACACTCGTATTTTTGTCATGTGTTTACAAGGGAAAGTACTATTTCACAACAAAACAATATAGGATTAAAGGCTTCTTTTCGGGAGTTCATGCATGTGTACACGGTGCCGATGCACTCACGCACACCTTATCCGCACCTTTCTGGGAAAAGGTCATGTTAAGAAAACAAGATACATTAATTCTATCAGAATTATACATAAATGACCATTTTTGTGCTGTCAGAGCCATGAATGAGGTTCGAACTCACAACTTTAGTGGTGATAGGCACTGATAGTTGTAAATCCAACTACCATATGATCACGACCACCCCTAGATGACATATAAATGTGGTATAAACAAATAATCACTTTAATTGAAATTCTTCATCACACACTCACAATATTATGATATCAGGAAGATGAATCAATTCTTAATAATAAAAAAAAATAATTGCTGCAGTGTCAGTCACTACATTTTTTGTATATCTTCTGGTGAGGTATGAACATGATGTACAAGATGCAATTAATATTCTTTGGACTGCTTATTCTTGCCTTGGAATTTCAACTGCCTTTTCACTTACAGATCTGATAATTATTTTGTTATTTCAGGTCACATCCTTCAAGGAAAGTTTTTTTTTATTAAAGTACAAATCAACTGTCAGTCACTCACCAATTGAGTGGGCCTACTATGCTTCTGGCATTGGAAAGCCAGATTTGTGTTGTTATTGTTCTGCAGAAGGAATTCAACAGGACAATGACCTGTAGAAGAAGTACTGAGTTGTCCTGCTTTTGTGTCAAGCCTGTCTGAGGGAAAAAAAGCCAATACTTAAACGAAACCTATCAAAAACTGACAAAACATGAACTTGATGTTGCATAATTTTTTCTAGTCATATTTGTTGAATAAATTTTGAACCTGATAAGGTGTCTTTTCTAGAAAACAACAACAAATGTTTTATAAAATTTATTCAGAAAAAAAAAAGAATTTACCTACCTACCTACCCATACCTAAATCTGTGGGTCGGGTTTGGCCAAACTGAAATATTTTTAATGGTGGCCTTAACTTATTTAAACCAACGAATCCGAAGGACGAGTTGGTTTAAATAAGTTCATGAGTAAGATCCATGGTATATGTTTTGTAACAGAAATGACATGATTGACAGATTTATGACGTCAAAATCATGGAATAACAGATCTAATAGGTCAAAATCATGGAATAATAGATCTATGACGTCAAAATCATGGAATAACAGATAAGATAAGATTAAGATAAGATTTTATTGGTCCAAATTAAAGGGCCCACAAAGGGGCATATAAACATAATAAAACATAAGGTGATTGCATAAAATATCATATAAATTGTAAATACAAGAATGAGAGACATGACTAGTGTTAAAATATGCGATACCAGCTATTCGAAACAGTGACTTTTTAACAGGAAATCACACATGCATATTAAAGTATCTTTACTTTCTGAGTTTAAAAGCCATATAAATTTATCCCCAAATGATAATTTTTCAAAGTTAGAATGATTAATGTTATTCTTAATTGTTTCAAGAAGCTTGCGCCTGGGAGTATAGTAAAAAGAACATTTTAATAGAAGGTGTTCTTCAGATTCTATTTCATCTGAAAAACATTTTTCGCAAATGCGGTTCTCTAAAGGTAGGGTGTTTAGTCACGTGACGCTACAGTTGGGAAAACCCCGGCTGACCGGCAATTTCTTTATCGAGTGCATGATTATCTCTGATTTCACGTTTGTTAATAAATGTTTATATATGTATTATATATCAATAAATTTATCTTTAAATAAGCTTTTAAATGATATATAAATCGTCTCTGTCGGCCACGTAGTTTTAGAGAATTTCAATCGAAAATTCAGGTCGGTGTTTGCATTGCACTGCGTGATCGATTGCAGTTGATTGGCACGTATTTTTATAGTATTTGGCGCGTCATAGCCTATTTTCAAAGGGAAATCCGCTGGATGCTATCTCTCATTGGTTAATTGAAAATAGATATTTTAAAAATAGAAATCCCAAGCTACAAGCCAGTGAAACCCCGAAATTTCTATGTTGCTGTTTACCGGATCTACGAAGGTAATGTTTGCAAAAAAGAACTTTTTTATTATAAAATATTTACCGTAGACGCTTTGGGGACTTATTTTAATGAAGATCAATGTTTCAAGCAACCATTTCATAATTTGTTTCATACAGGTTAATTGAAGGGAGCAGTGGAATTTACATTTTCGGCATGCGGTGTCAGTGACATTTCGGTGCGTAATAGTAATGGCGACCGTTAACTCGGCACATTGCTCAAATGTAATGATGATTATATGTGATAAAAACACATGAAAACAAGAAACAAGAGAAAATCAAAATAAATTTTGTTGTTAATAGAAGATATAGTATATTTAATATGTTCACTGAAAGTAATTATTTCGTGAATTTTTGTCTAAATGTGCCCCCTCCCCCTTCCACTGTTTCTATATTTTGTAAATGCGCGGAACATAAAAATTCAGAGTTTTATTCTTTTTACATTAATGTACAATGATGATGTGTATCAAAATGAAATATTATGCATTTTATCCTTCTGTTAAGTGAACACTTTTGCCACCTTAATTAACATTTTCACCTGTAATTAACTTACCTGGGCATAATTTTCCTATTAATATGCTTGCAGTTAGTAGTACTAATATGTGGAAAGTGGTAATACACAGATATTCATGTTTACTTAAAGAAAAACACAGTATCTATATCAAACTTGCATATGCAAAAAAAATAAAGAAAATTGGAGTTACACTCTCAAAATAATGGAAGTTTGAAAATGGCATTTTTTCTATATAAATTTAATGGTGCCATTTTTATTTTCATCATTATATAGAGTAATATATATATAACAGTATTATCATATTACAGAATTTCCCCGAAACCTATACTTTTTAGGACCTTCAATTTGCCATATCTCTGCAGCCGAATGTCATAGAATAACAAACTATGGCTCAAAATTCTCAGGAGAGAGAGTACTAACTGAATACAGTAAAATCCAGTGGGGTTTATTTATGTATAAAAAGTCATTGAACACCCTACTAAAGGTGTTATAGGTTTTGAATATCTGCCAGTTTCAATCTTTAATTTATGGTTGCTGATTCTAAATTTGGTGAAAGATTTTCTTTGATTAAAATCTGATAAAATATGAAGATAATTTTCGAATCCGAAATTGCATTTGAGTTTTAGATAGGTTCGCAATTTGCCGTTTTCAATCTTCATGTTAGTCCATGGTTTGTAAAAGTTCACTATTTCTAAGTTGATTATTGCATAAAAACATCAAAGGAAAAATACGTATTTATGCTAAAAGTTAGTATTTGTTGGATGCATATATGATATTCTTTGATAAAAACCTAAAAAAAATAGGATATTTTGGAGAAAAAAAAATGTTGAACATATTAATTAATGTGTATGATAAAAGATATATATCTCAAATATCACTTACGTGAAAATACCACTATAATTTAAAAATGTGACAAAAATTTATACTGTGTCGTTCTTTAACCGTAAATTGATAAAATAAACAACTTTCAACATTTCACACATGTATCTCATGGACAGCGCCATATTGTGGAATTTTGCATCATTTGAGCGTTTTAAAAGAATAACAAAATATAATGTGTACAAGCGTGTAAATGATATGGACTATTTCCTACTTTGGTATTCCCTACTTTCAGTTTGTGCATGGTTTTGAATGATTGGCAAGTATTGAACGTCTTCTTCTTCCATTTAATGGCCACCGTCAACTGGTTGACTATTCTGCCACTTTTTGGGTGTGCGCATTAAAACTTGAACATACTTAGACGCAATAAAGTGAAATTTATATACAGTGCAAATAAAAACAGTGTCACTTAGAATCCGGGTCGTTTCGCCCCGATTACCTGTTCGCCCCGGAAAGTGAGTCGATTCGTCCCACTTAATCGCTATTATATTATAATAGATGAAGTCTTTTTCGACAATGTTTTGGTAATTATTTATTTATTAGTTGTATGCAAAAAAATAATAATTCATTCATTTTGGTCTACTTTTGTCAAAGATCTCAAGTGAAACTTTTCTTGAAAATTAACAAAAAACCACACAAGTGACAAGAACAGTAAAAAGGTTGTGTTTTTTTGTACCAACCCAAAAGTGCATGAAATGACTAAGATTCTGTACAAGTGTGCAAATAACCTCTTTTTTAATGAATTACGCATCAAATGCTAAAATAGTATAAATTTAATCAGATGTCAAACAAAGAGTGAAGCAATATATAATATTAAACACCGTACACGTCAAGAAAGCATGTTAATTATGAGGAAGACAAAATTAAAGTACCCATGAACAAGCCTTACAACATCCAAAATACAAATATTTGCAATGGTATTTTCCATATTTCATTTTTTAAAGCACTATTAATAAATGAGGGTGAAACGACCCGGGGCGAACAGGAATAGGGGCGAAATGACTCAGGGGGCGAACAGGATTCGGAGCGAAACGACCCGGTACCATTTAAGTTTAATGACAGAGCTGAGCCTTGTCCTTGAGGGTTAAGACGTTAAGAATGGTCAATACTGTAAAATTTGACTTTTTTCAGCATTTAAGATAAAGATACAAATGTAAGATAAGCTTTATTTCAACTTTTCAAGTCGGGGAAAATATAAACATAATCTAGCAATGAGCTTTTGAACCGACATTGGTGACAAATAGTATCCACCTGTGACCGTAAATCGGTCAGTTAAGACATTTCCTTATGATTCTCATTCAAATTGGTATTTATATCAAAGATAAATGCCTTGTTTACTTTGGCACTTAAGCCAAATAAAATGCCAAAACATCACTCAATTTGATGAAGAAATGTCGACTCTCTGACCTTTTTTGTTTGCATATGTTTTGTAATGGCGCACAAGTCACGTTACCTGAAATCGTAGATAAACATGCCCCAGTAAAGCAAAGAAAACCATGTCAAAATCCAGCACCATTTATAAATAAGGAATTAAGAAAAGCTGTGTACAAAAAAAGACAGTTGCATAATAAATATAATAAATGTAAAACTAAGAGTAACTGGGAAAATTATAGACAACAGAGAAATCTAGTTACAAAAATTAAGAAAAAGTCTATTAAAACTTATTTCTTTGAAAGATGTATAGGTGGTCCCAAATCAAAGGCTTTTTGGCCTACTATCAAGCTGTTTATTACCAACAAAGGTAGCCCTTTTACTAAAAATATTATACTCTGTGAAAAAGATGAAATCATAAATGATCAAAACATGGTAGCAGAATGTTTTAATGATTTCTTTATTAATGTGGCAAAAGATATTGGAAATGAAACTGTTGTAGATAAAAATCATCCTAGTATCATTGAAATTAACAAAAATAGAAAAGATATACCTAATCTTGAATTGAAAGAAATATCTGATGAATTTGTACATAAACAGATAAATAAGACCAGTGACAGTGTTAAAAAAGCAACAGGTAGAGATGGTATATCAGCTAAATTATTAAAACTAGCTAAACCTGTAATTGCAAAACCAATAACAAAAATGATAAATAAAACAATAACAAATTCTGTGTTTCCAGACCAACTAAAAGTAAAACAAGCACAAGTTGTTGCACTACACAAGAAGAACAATGCACTAGACAAAAGTAACTATAGACTGGTAAACATACTACCTGTTATTTCAAAATTCTTTGAACAGGCCATTTATGAACAGTTAACAGAATATTTTAACAATCACTTCCATCCATTTCTGTCGGCTTTCAGATCAGGCTATGCAAGGGTTTCAAAGTGGGCCGGTACGCGGTACTTTTACCCGCCAGAGATCGTGTATAGTACCGGCAGAAATTACTGAACCCCCCAAAATTAGCGGTGGTCAAAACCACAAGTACGATGGTCGATAGGCTTGTGGAATATTTTTCATAAAAAATTAATGATCACGTCAATTGCTGAATTCTCACATTCAAATCGAACAACTGCGTCACGACGAAGTTGATGGGATATTCCCTGTTTTAAAAATAACTTTACCTTAGAATCGTAAATAGCAGTTTGCGCATGCGGTAAATAGATATGTTTTCGCCCCAATATCTTTTCATCCTTGTGTAAAACTCGGACCGGAACAAAGCTGACATCATTTCAAAATAAAAAAATGACCGATTACAAATTATGTTCAAACACAATTTAGTGTAATCTCCAGTAATATAAGTATGATCATTATGTATTATGAATATATGACTACACAATATTTTGTGCGATTTTTTTTATCCATTTAAAACCCAGGGTCGAATCATTCTGGGGCGTACTGTCTTGTTGCTTAACTCCGTCCATATTGTTTAACTTCCGGTATAAAAAAATAAAAACCTATGACTAATTTATTTACATATTTTGACGGGGACCTACCGCGGTTGTTCACAGAAATGAAAGTGTGCCGAAAAACATTTTTAAAAGGGGGTACGAGGAGATAAGGGTCTTAAAGGGATAGAAAATTACTAGAAATCTTGAAAAAGGACCGGACATGGCTCAAATACGAATTACATTGTAATGTCGATTTGAAAAGCTCTGTAGAGCTTGTGAAGTTGTGTTTTATGTATGTTGTGATATGTATCGACTCTAAATAAAACTTTATTTATTTATTTATGTCAAAACGCCGGCCCCCCTTTTTTTTCCAAAATAATTTAACTTTTGTGATTCAAATGTTAATAAATGTCTTCCCGCGAATCGTTTTTGTTCGAACATTTTTTTTGCACATAAGTCGTGAAAGTAACGATATATATTGTTTTTGTTTAATTATATTTGTATTGATCTATTAAAAAATTATAAATTTTATTAAAGATTGATGATTGCAAATTAAATTTATATGTTTCATAAAGGACGTATTCTATATACGTCCTTGGTTTCATTAATTATGACACTTATATGTCTTGATCCTGCCAATGGTCTTTGATGAGTTTAATTACTGGTAATAAAGTAAATAAAAAACATACAAGCCAAGGTATTGTGAAAAAGAAAAGGACAAAGCCAACAAAAGAATTTTGAGAAGTTTAAGCTTTGATAACAATGGCTTGGTCAAGCCTAGCTGTGGAACCGTAGCTCTTTATGGTCCTTTTGGGTTTTTTTAAGATATGGCAGACTATCTATGAATAATCTTGGCTGAAGTCTGTAAACTGAAATATTCAATAAAGAAATTGGGGGGAAAAATCCAGGCATTATGCATGGTCTTCACTCTTGGTGAAATCTGAACTCTAAAGTTAATGGGATTTTTCTTTCAAAAACACTTAATGTTTTGCAGTCTCTGAAGTACATTTTTTGGTCCACAAAATGCTAGATTTCAGGAGCTTCCGCCCCCTGGACCCCTTACGGCCCTCAGCCTAATTTTTTAGGTACCTCCTAAAATTTAAGAAGTACCTCCTATTATAAAAAACTTTGAAACCCCTGGCTATGGTTGCAATACTACACTACTAAAAATTATAGAAGATTGGAAACAGGCACTAGACCAAAATAAATACATTGCAGCAGTACTAATGGACCTGTCCCAGGCCTTTGATTGCCTACCACACAAATTATTATTACTCAAACTTGAAGCATATGGCATGTCAAAATCTGCATTACAGTTAATTGAAAACTACCTTACTAACAGGAAACAATGCGTCAAAGTTGGTACCACACTAAGTAACTGGCAAGACATCTACAAAGGCGTACCACAAGGGTAAATTCTAGGACCTGTACTATTCAACATCTTTTTAAATGACATTTTTCATTTTACCACAATCAGCACACTTTATAACTATGCAGACGAAAACACTCTCGCACATGCAGATGATAATATTGATAAAGTACAGTTTGGCATTAATAGAATGGTTTTCATGTAACCACCAGATGAAGGCAAATCCTGATAAATTTCAGGCCCTAGCTATTGGCAAAAAATCAATGGATGAAAATATTGTTCTTGATTTAGCAGGAAATAAAATTAAATGCGAAAAAGAAGTAAAATTACTAGGGGTTACAATTGATTTTGAACTTAAATTTAATTCTCATATTTCAAACATTTGTAAAAAAGCATCTAGGCAGTTAAAAAGGTTAAGTAAATATTTAAATAAGTTGGGTAAATTAACCATATATCATTCATTCATATTGTCTAACTTTAACTTCTGTCCACTTTCATGGCACTTTTGTAGTGAAGCCAATACAAATAAAATAGAAAAAATTCAGGAATGAGCACTAAGATTTATTTATAATGATTATAATAGTACATATGAAAACTTGTTAATAATATTTAAACTTCCAACATTAAAAGTGAGAAGACAGAACTATGGCCATTGAGGTTTATAAAATTTTACATCAAGAAAGTCCTTCATATTTACATGACTTAATCAAAATTAAAGATACTAAATATTGTTTTAGGTACGACAACATTACAGAAATTCCTTCAGTACGAACAACAAGGTATGGTCTAAAATCCTTTCGATATGCTGCTGCTAAACTGTGGAACGAGTTGCCAAGCCATTTTAGAACACAAACATCTTTTAATCAATTCAAAAATTTAATAAACTCATGGAATGGCAACTCGTGCCACTGCAATGCTTGCTGCTAGTATTAAGTTTTTCTAGAATAGACATTGCATGAAATTTGCCTTACTGCTGCCTTCTTGCTTTTGTATGCTTTTCAGTTTAACTTGTGCTTTATTTTATTTTTTTTATTTTAGTGCTTGGCTATTTCTGCATGAATTTTTTAAATATATTTTTAGAATATTTTTGAAATATTTTTGGAATATTTTTAAGATATGTTTTAGAATATGTTTTGGAAGTACATGAATATTTTACTTTGTATGCTTTTCAGTTTAACTTGTGCTTTATATTAGTGCTTGGCTATTTCTGCATGAATATTTTTAAAATGTTTTTAGAATGTTTTTGGAATACTTTTAAAATATGTTTTGGAATATGTTTTAAAAGTACATGAATATTTTATATGTGTTTTGAGTTAATTTGCTTATTTGCTTAATTATAGACTGCTTATAATTTGCATGAATGTACTTGTATGTGTAATGGGTGCTATAAATGTCGGCATCTATTTTGTGTTTTGACTTCTGGTCCTATGACAATAAGTGCACAGAGAGGCACTTGCCACATGCACACTGGCTGTAGGCCTAGGGTCCAGAAGTAAAAACACAGAAATGTATGCATAAATATTATCTGGATATGTATTAATTTTGCATTGCATGACATGTTTTATTGTGCTGTATTTAATTTATGTAATTTATTTATTATGCATGTCGGTTTGAAAAGCTCTTGAGAGCTTATGTTGTACTGTTATAAAATGTACCGACTTTAAATAAAACTTTTTGATTTGATGATTTGATTTGATTTGAAATCGGTCAACCATAAAATAGGGGTTGGTCTAAAAACAGGATGGGCAATTGTGATACATTTTTAGACATAACTTTTTTATTACTTGAGTTTTTTTTTAAATTTAAATTGATTTGTAAAGTAGAAACAAATATCTAACATTTGATATAAAATTTATTTGGAAATATTGAAAGATGAATTCAAAATCTTGACAGGACAGACTTTTTCACGGAACAAAATGGTTAGAAAATTATCAGTGTTCTCGTCTTTGATGTCAAATTATTCTTTTAATAATAATTTCTGTCAAAAGATGGTTATATATTTGGAAAACTTGTAAAATAATCTTTATTTTGATATATAAGTTTATTATTTTTGTGTACATTAAAGTATGAAAATCTTGACAGGACGGATTTTTACACAAAACAAAATAGCGAGAAAATTATCAGTGTTCTTGTATTTGATCTTGAATCATTCTTTTAACTATAACTTCTGTCAAAAGATGATTATATATTTGGAAAGCAGGTAAAAACAGCTTTATTTTGATACATATATCTATTTTTTTTAAAACCTTTATAAAAATCTTGACAGGACAGACTTTTACACAGAACAAAGTGGCCAGAAAAAATTAGTGCTAGTCTTGTTTTTGATGTAAATTTATCCTTTTACTGGTAATTTCTGTTAAAAGATGACTATATATATTTAGAAAGCTTGTAAAATAAGCTTTTTTATATATATATACATATATTCTTTAAACATAAATATGAGAATCTAGACACGTGAAACGGTAATAATTGTGACGAGATATTTAAAGACCGACAGCAGAAAAAGATTGTAAGTATACACATCAGATATTTTATAATATTTACTTTATTTTCTTTTCGTTTTTCTTTTTTGTTTAATTTAATGATTATTTTTTACATTAAAAGTTGGTTTTGAATTAATATTTATGTTTTCTTAATTACTTAATCACCTTCAACAAGTTGTGCAATGACCTGATTAGACCATTTGTAATTTGCACATGTCAGATTAATTACATGACAAAAGCTTTAGATATTGACATACATTTAAAAGTGATCACAAGTTCACTTAATTTGTTCAATTAACAAATTAATGACTGGAACACAACTCATGGCTAGTGCATATAAATATAAGCCTGTGCCAGTTTTCCAAGTTTACAAAGTCTTACAGTATATGTATATGCTAGTGCTACAACGTGCTTTACCATACCTAGTGCTGGTATAAGTATTTTTCGTGTAAATATTTATTGATTACCGGTAATCATGAGTTCTATTCCAGTTTTGATTGCTGGCCATTCCCAGGTTAGGTATTGTGACAAGTATCTATCTGTTTCTAATGTATTTGTCTCATGTGTCTTCCCCTGTGTCTCAGGTCTCTGGTGGTACTAAGGTGTCTAAGATCTCCTGTAGTAGTAAGGTGTCTCAGGTGTCTTCCCCTGTGCCTCAGGTGTCTAGTGGTACATGTAGTAAGGTGTCTTGGTTGTCTTCTCCTGTGTCTAAGGTCTATGGTGGTACTAAGGTGTCTTCCCCTGTGTCTCATGTGTCTTCTCAGATGTCTAGTGGTAGTAAGGTGTCTCATGTGTCTCCTCCTTTGTCTCAGGTGTCTACCCCTATCTATTTTAAGGGTGCTGATCACATTTTATCAAACTTGTATTCTTGTACCCTTATCTATCAAGGTGTAACTTTTGCCAGTTCTGAACATTTGTATCAGTATTGTAAGGCTGTTGAGCATTCTGATTTTTATTTGGCTAAACTTATTTTGGAAGCTCAAACAGCTAAGGAGTCCAAATCTATTTCAAAACATATTAAAACATCACAGCAGTGGTTCTATTCCTAGCAAAATATTATGCTTGAGGTTTTGGCAGTTAAATTTGACCAGTGTGAAAAATTTAGAAATTACCTTTGTAGTACAAAAAATAGACAACTGATACATATTGTTGCAGATGGGTTTTGTGGAAGTGGTAGGAATGGCTAGGGCAAAAACATACAGGGTAAGTTGCTGATGCAATTTAGGGACAAAATGGTCATTCCACTTGCTTGAACATTTTTTCAGCTTTATCAAATCTAAAAAGAAAATTCCTATGGTAGTTGATAGAGAGCCAGGTATTCGGAAAGCTATTCAAACTATACTCCCTGATTGTCCGGTACTTCTATGTTGGAACCACATACGTGGAGATTTTAAGCATCATTTACAGCAGATTCATTGCCCCCTGATAATCTGAAGGTGTATCTTGATCAGCTTAAGATAATGCTTGCTTGTGATTCTGAGGAGGAATTCTTGGATTGTTCTATGTCGATTACTTCGAAGTGGTCAGAACCAGCAGTCTCTTACTTTGAACGGGAACTCAAATCTGATATCATTAAACATGCAGGCAAATGGTTATTGGAAGAGTTTGATGGACTCTATGATCCTTACTCTGGTATACAAATGTAACTAATAACCTGTCAGAAAGCTACAATTCTGTGCTGAAACAAGAGAATGATTGGAAGGAGTTACCTGTTGACATGCTTGTTCTCGGTTTACATTTCTTACAAAACTGATTATTTTGAGGTTATGAGAGGCTTATCGGGTATGGGTGACTACCATTTAAAATCAGAGTTTTCAAGGGCTAGTATTCCAAGTGATGAGTTGGTTCTCCCTAAAAAATTAGTCGCACCTTCAGAAATAATTGAGTACCTAAAACAAGAACAGACTACAAACAATTTTAGCACACCCACAAAGTGAAAATTCGGACGATACTGTACATGAAGAAAAAAAATCATACTGAACACTGAACCAGAATATCTAGACACACACACAGAAGTTACAATGTAGCAATTACACACACCAGTTTCCTCCATCGGTAACTAACCAACATTCTCTTTCTAGATATGTTATTGACAATAACTTAATAACACATGTTTCATCACAGGGAGCATTTATTGTTCAAGGCAGAAGTGATAAGTATTGTGTGACACTGTTCCCAAAAGAAACATGCCAGTGTCCTTCCACAACTACATGTTTTCATTTACTCGCTGCAAAAATGAGCATATAGGACAAGAACCCATTGAGAAAAGAACAGTTGTTAATCTCCGACTTCTTACAGAAAACAACAAGAAAAAAATTGACAGAAAGCAACCCAAAACAAACGATAATGAAGCGACAGTCGTGGAACCTGCTCCAGACTCCGACTTTGTTCTGAATACACCAATAACACTACATTCCACCAGGACAAAACTACCCACACACTCGGCTCTAAAACGACAGACAAAAACACCACTGTCCAAGAAAAAACTATAGTTTGATTTAGAGCCGGTTGACGAGCTGGATACGACATCCGAGGTAAGACCTGAAGTCAGTCCTGATTTACCACATATCTGTAGAGAAAAACGCAAACACGAAATCAACACTCAAAACCTTCCAATGAAAAAGTGGAAAATTGATTTCAGTACAAGAAATGTACAAGCTGAAATTTTATCACAACACACACCATGGGTAGGAACTCTCACACAGGCTCACAAAAAGATTATCACTGATCAAAAATGCATAGAATCAGATATTATCAATCACGTTCACACAGTGTTGGCCAGACAGTTTTCAGACATAAAAGGCTTTCAAAATACAGCATTCGCACCACAATTCAATACAGTAGAACAAGAGTGGATATCAAACACAAAATTTACAGATGTGCACAAATACACCACACAGGTCAGGATCATTGGGTCACATCTGTTCAAACCGACACAAATGAAACATACATTTTGGACAGCTTGTTTGAAAAATTAACTGTGTCACAAGAAATTCAACTGTCTCAGATTTATTCTCATGGCAAAAAAAAGGCTTCTTGTGAAAATGCCAGAAATACATAAACAAACATATTCTATTGATTGTGGTTTATATGTAATTGCAAATGCTGTGGAATACTGCTTAACTGGATACACTGGTGGCTTGCACATCAAGTTTGATAATAAAAAAATATACATGAGAGACCATCTAATATCGTGTTTAGAAAAGAATCAATTCACACCATTTCCAAAATGTTACATGTCAAAGAAATCTAAAGTTAAATCAACACATTTTATAATTGAAACAAATTGTGAATGCAGAGAGAGACTGATGGCATACAAAATATGGTTGGGTGTGAATGGACAAAGGGAATTAAGACATGCAAAACATGGAAACATAAATCACGTGCAAGTCCCGATTCTACTAACACATGGTATTGCAGTAAACACAAGCCACACTGATACATTTAATTAATTACAATAACCATACAATTAAAACACCCTGAGTTAAATAAACACGTCACAACTACAGGAAATCGACCAGTTTGTTTATTGTATTGTATACACATTTCTTGTTTTATTTATTTTTATATACCGTATGTAGATATTGAGTGAAAGTTTCACCATTATTCATGGATGATTCTACATGTATGATGGTCAATATAAGTTATTGAGCAGAAACCAAAAGTGGGATGTATATACATTGTACGAACAGACATTAGTAAAGCTTGGCAATGGGGACATAAGTTATAATTTGGGAGCCTCAAGTTTTATGCCTCCACAGCTACGTGTTGGGGGTATTAAATTTTACCCACGTCTGTCATTTGGTTTTCACTGAGTAACTTAAGCTCCCCTCAAGATAATTATTTGAAATTTATTCACAAGTTGAAGAACTATAAAAGTCAGGTCTAGTTCGGTTTCAGACTTTAGGTGTGAAACCACTAATTAATTTCTTTAAGGTTTTCTACTAAATTTGTGTTTTTTCGAGCCTACCTGGCCATTTTATCTTAAGTGTAACCTTTCCAAGACCATATATTTTCTGAAACGTACATGATTCCTCTACGTTCTGTCAAAATATTAGGGCATGTTTAAAGTCTTGCAGTGAAATGTCATGCTACGGAAAACACCTACTCTAAAAATAGCTCGGTCATTTCCAAGAAAATCAGTATTTATAGGTCATGCATCAAATCCTCCATAGAGGTATTAAAATACAACTAAGTCCATCAAATGACAAATGCGGGCTCAAAATAATCCCTATATATTTAACTTCAATTATCAATTTTAATTAGTCCACTCCATTCAGTAGTTTTCACAATACTACAAAGTGAATGGAACTTTTTTCTTGAAAAGGGACTACTTTCGTATATGTTCTAAGCTCTGATTGATGAATTAGTGGTTTGACACATAAAGAGCAAACAAACTTGTTTCTTTAACCATTTCTTGGCCTAATTTCTATTCCTTAGGCAATATCAACCCCAAAAAACCTCATATGGTATGTGGCTGTCTGATATTTGCAAGTATAAGTGTTCAAATGCAAAGGTACCCCCTTGAAGATTTTTGATGAAAATATCTCCATTTACAGCTGTTGAGTTCAGATTGTGTAATATACCAAAACTTACCTATTCTCTTATATATTACAGTTATTAAGCTAATTTCTAACATAATAAGCAATTTTAACACATATATATGCCTCAGTTGTATATTTAATAGCTAAATACTTTGAAATGTTTGCATTTAGCCCCCCCCCCCCCTTTTTTTTCGTCCCATAAAATGAGTTCATGTCATTCTTAATTTTGTTAATTCATGCTTTTACCCCATAAATTATGTAGTTTAAGACATAAAATAAGTTTTTGTATATAGATCTTTAGTTGAAATTCCTTCTAATTCCATCAAATTTGCAAAAATATGATTTATTGATATTCAAGTCTTGGAATTTCTGATGGTGCACAACTATAATTTTCCCCAACACTCAATAAATATATGCTTCCACATCATTTTTCCCACTGTTTAAGAAAGCTGGGTGTTCAAATGTACTGTTACAGCCATATAATACTCTAAAACATGAAATCCAAATTGACAATTTGAAAAAATTAACAGAAAATGCTAAGCAGTCAAAATAATTTTTCTGGGATCGCTTAAATTACCAGGTTTTTACTACATAATTTTCAATTAAAACTGCTTTCTATAGCCTTATATTATTTTATAAGTACATTGTACATGTATTCTAACTGAAACTATCAAAATTTACCAGGAAAAATGTGTAGGATTGAAAAAAAATCCAATCATGATATCACCATATTCTATATTTGAAGTCGACAAACTGCTGCACGATGAAATTTTTTAAATTCTTAATATCAACCATATTTTCAATATGATAGGTCCTTCTACTGCAAAAACACATTCAATAATATATTCCCAATAATTATAAAGTCATAAACAAAAATAAAATGAGTTGCAATACCCTGTGTCCATGTATATCCAGTGTTTGGGAGATATATTCCAAAATATTACATAACATGTATATTGACCATTTAATCTGACACCACAATGTATTTTGTAACATTTTTGTATGAAAAATGTCACTCTTGGTCTGTTGTGACATTTTTAGCTCA
The DNA here is from genome assembly GCA_963680875.1 of Bathymodiolus brooksi. Lineage (NCBI taxonomy): Eukaryota > Metazoa > Mollusca > Bivalvia > Mytilida > Modiolidae > Bathymodiolus > Bathymodiolus brooksi. The sequence continues at coordinate 103,798,662 of OY804577.1, read as the reverse complement.
CCTTGCCAAAGGCAAAGTGAACATTTGCCATCACTTGGCGTCCGTCGTCCGTTAACTTTTCACATTTTAATCTTCTCCTCTGAAACCCCTCAGCCAAATGAACTGAAACTTGGTAGGAAGCATCTATGGAAGGTCCTCTATAAAGATTGCTGATTTTGTCCCGATCCATTAACAAACATGGCCACCACAGACAATTCTTGTTTCTGATTGGCCTATTTTAAAAAATCTTCTCTGAAACCGCTTGACCAAATGATCCGAAACTTGGTAGGAAGCATCTATGGGCGGTCCTCTATAAAGAGTACTCATTTCGTTCCGATTTCATTAACAAACATGGCCGCCACAGGCGATTCTTGTTTCTGATTGGTCTATTTTAAAAAAATCTTCTCCTCTGAAACCACATGGCCAAATGATCCGAAACTTGATAGGAAACATCTATGGAAGGTCCTCTATAAAGATTGCTCATTCCGTCCCGATCCATTTACAAACATGGCCACCACAGACGATTCTTGTTTCTGATTGGTCTATTTCTAATAATCTTCTTCTCTGAAACCGCATGGCTAAATGATCCGAAACTTGGTAGGAAGCATCTATGGAAAGTCCTCATATAAAGATTGCACAAAATTTTGTCCCAATCTGTTAACAAACATGGCCACCACAAACAATTCTTGTTTCTGATAGGTTGATTTCTCAAAAAATCTTCTCCTCTGAAACCGCTTTGCCAAATGAACCAAAACTTGGTAGGAAGCATCTATGGAAGGTTCTCTACAAAGATTGCTCATTTTGTCCCGATCCATTAACTATCATGGCCACCACAGACAATTCTTGTTTCTGATTGGTCGATTTCTGAAAATCTTCTACTCTGACACAGCTTGGCCAAATAGACAGAAACTTGGTAGGAAGCATCTGTGGAAGGTCCTCTATAAAGATTGCTCATTCCGTTTTGATCCGTTAACAAACATGGCCGTCATAGACAATTGTTGTTTCTTATTGTTCGATTTCTAAAACAGCTTTTTCTCTGAAACCGCTTGGCCAAATGATATGAAACTTTTTTTTTTGTTTGTTGTAATTTTCATTTTTTACAGACAATACTGAACAATTACACAAGACAAAATATACTGGCAAATTATAAAATAACCTTATAAAAAAGACTAATGGAGAGATGTATAAATAATGCCGGTAAAACAATGGACATATATAAATGTATCAATATAGATATATCATTAACCTATATTATTCAATAATTTTGACCATTTTTCTTCATGTTTAATCAAATCTCATGTAATTACTGCTGTATATTTTTCGGCTTTTTCTCTACTTTTCAGTTTAGCCTTTAAAAGTTCAGTGGTTGGCACATGATTGGACCATTTACAGCAATGGATAAAGTGTTTTGCAAAAAGTAATACAAAGTTGATGATCTCGTATGGAAATTCGTCCATATTTGTATTGAATACTGTGTTTTCTATATTTAATTGAATGGGTATTTCAAATATCTCTTCCAACCATCTTCCTACTTGTTGCCAGAATTCTTGGACTTTAGGACATTGCCAAATGTAATGCATAATAGAATCTGTAGCAATTTTACAAAAGCTACACAGATCAGAATCTTTGATTCCAATTTTAACCAAAAAAGTATTTGTGGGTAAGATTCTGTGTAGTAATTTATACTGAAAATTTTGAAGCTTATAATCATAAGTGATTTTAGATATGTTACTAAAGACATTCTCGAAGTAGATATCTGTTTCTAATTCAGACCCCCACTATGATAACCCCTTGATACATGTAGTATCAAAATCTAACTCAGATGGCATAAATTGTTGATAAATTTCTTTTGAAAGACTCTTGGAGTTAAGTATTCGACTTATTAAAGGACATGGATTTGTAGTCTTTGTTTCAAAATTAATATGTTTACTTTTAATCATTGAAACTAGGCCAAAGTAATTGAGGCAATTAATCCTGCAATTAAACTGACCCCATATTTCATCAATTGTTTTAAATCTACCATTTTCATTGACCAATTCACTAAGATATGTGATGCCTTTGTCATGTAATTCCTTATAGAATAATGTCTTTCCTTCAATTTTAAGCAGTGAATTAAACCATATAATGCTATCTCCTTGTAAGGGCTCTGTAGTCTTGGATTTTAATTCAAAAAAGTATTTCAGTAAATCTCTCCAAAATTTGTTCTTGATAGGAACATTTTCAATATTCTCTGGCTTTAAATTGCAATTAAATATGAAATTATTTTCCAATATATGAAACTTGGTAAGAAGCATTAATGGAAGGTCCTCTATAGAGATTGCTCATTTCGTTTTGATCCATTAACAAACATGGCTGCCACAGGCAATTTTTGTTTTAGATTGGTCGTTTTCTAAAAATCTTCTTCCCTGAAACTGCTTTGCCAAAGCGAACCGAAATTTGGTGGGAAGCACCTATAGGCTATGGAAGGTTCTGTATTAAGCTTCCTCAGAGCAGAATGAAAGGTGAGCGACACAGGCTCAGCTCAGTGCTGAGCCTCTAGTTAGGCTAATTTGAACATGATAGCAACAAAAGATAATTTTTATGTTTTTTTCCTTTTAAAAAAGGTGTGAAACCACTAATTAATTTCTTTAAGGTTTTCTACTAAATTTGTGTTTTTTTCAAGCCTACCTGGCCATTTTATCTTAAGTTTAACCTTTCCAAGACCATATATTTTCTGAAACGTACATGATTCCTCTACGTTCTGTCAAAATATTAGGGCATGTTTAAAGTCTTGCTACGGAAAACACCTACTCTAAAAATAGCTTGGTCATCCCCAAGAAATTCAGTATTTATAGGTCATACATCAAATCCTCCATAGAGGTATTAAAATACAACTAAGTCCATCAAATTTGGGCTCAAAATAATCCCTATATACCGGTATTTAACTTCAATTATCAATTTTAATTAGTCCACTTCATTCAGTAGTTTTCTACAATACTACAAAGTGAAAGGAACTTTTTTTCTTGAAAAGGGACTACATTCGTATATGTTCTAAGCTCTGATTGGTGAATTAGTGGTTTGACACCTTTACCAGTTTTTCTATTTTTTATTTGTTGAAAAATAAAAATTTTGGTTTCTGCTTTAACTTAAATTCCCCTTAATTTAATATAATGCTTGAGCAAATCTGACATTTGACATTTATAAACAAGGTTTTTCTGGGTTTTTTTTTTTTTTTTTATAAATTATGCCCCTTGATTTACCTTAAAATGAAAAATTCTCAAGTTTCTGTTCCATAGAGTTTAATTTCCCCTTAAGCTAATCATTTAAAATTGAAACACAAATTTGGGTATCATAAAAGACAGGCCAAGTTTGATTTAAGACTTTACCACTTTTCTGTTCTGGAGTTATGCTCCTTGATTTGATGTAAAATTCTAATTTCTCATTCAATAAGTTTCCCATCAGCAAATCATTTGAAATTGATACACAAGGTCAGGCACCATCAAAAAAAGACCCAGTTCTATTTCAGCCATTTAAATGTTTCTCATTCTGGAGTTATGTCCATTGATTTGGTTTTCTGGGTGTACTTCAGTTTATCCCACAAATATATGCCATGAAATTGGCGAAAAATATCCATAAACTAAAAACCAGCATCCATGATAAAGCGTGTTATGAAATATTGGTTCATGGAGATGGCAGTAATGTATGAATGAAAGCTTAACGGGGACTATACTTATGGATATCCACGATATGTCTCTGACTGTACTGTATCTCTTATAAGACACCTGCCAATTGGTAAAAACATAGACCCTTGTCTGAAGATAAATCCTCGTATGTATTCCAGCTTTCATTTAAGAAGCTATATTGTCTGTTGTGGCTAGGATATTTATAAGCATCTATTTCTTTGCAGGAAGAGTTTGAATGTGTATACTATACTTTCATGTTATAACACTGAAGCCTAATTAATGACAATTATTTTAAATCTGATGTT